>JASAMX010025471.1:0-10696 GCA_030248175.1 Microlaimidae sp. YZB2_3
GAAGAATTTTCTTAAAACTGATTTGAAATTGTCGGAAAGAAATTTTTAAAGTCATTTAAAAGCCCAAATATCATAATTAGAAAAAACAACATAGACATCTTTATACTAGACAACGCATTTCACCAACAGAGTCACTTAAATTAATTTTTGTCTTCAAAATGGCTTAAAAATAATATTAAGACCAACCAAAAATCAACACAACCATCTTCATAGACTGGACAACGGCATTTCACCAAAAGGGCTTTCGGATTTACAATCGGTAAAAGCAAGATGCAAACAGTTATTTTAATTATATGCTGAAAAATCCATGTGTAGATTTTTTTAAATTGTAAAAATATCCACAACAAACTGTGGAAAAATCTACAGTTTGTGAAATAATCTACATGAAAATTTTTCCACGTAATTCTGCCGATTAGTCTTTGTGTTGCGCATTGGCAAACAAAAAACTGTGAAGGTAAAATTCTTATATAAAGTTTTTTCCCCGTAATGTTGTCAAATATTGCATTTTTTGTAATCCGACATAAAATTTTATATTATTCGACAGTATTGTCTTATGATAAAATTGCATAAAAATTTCATTATTTTAAAATTTTTACGTTCTCATTTTTCACATGATAAAAAAATCTACATGTGGCTTACTCAACATTAATTAGAACAACACTGTTTATTACACAGTCGGTCCTTCTCTTACTGCTATGCATTCTTCAAAAAAATAATAGTTATTATTCGATGAAAAGCAACAATTATATTTTTATTTTAAATTAAACTATTAATTTTTTACATGCACCAAAACAATCCTGGTAGACAATTTTTTTTTGTCAAAATAGGTAAAAGGTGTTTTAAATTCAAAGAACATCTTGTAATCAAACCACTATAAAACATAAACATCCAAATAATGGGACAGTTAGTTTTTTTTAACATAAACAGTGTGAAAACAGTTTGTTCGAACGGGGTAAGTGTTGTGGTGGTAGAGATGCTAAAATTAATAACGGTATTTGAAACAGATCAGATACAATAGGCATCCGAACTTTAGTTATTAATTAAACAAAATATAGCAAATTGATCCTGAAAATACAGGAAAGTAGTATGTCAAGCGTATGTCAGCCGTATGTCTGACATCAGCTACCTGTTTGTATAAACAGACTAACTTATTGTATTTTTTTATGGTTTTAAGAATTTTTTTCGCAAATTTGGATTGTAGTTTTAGTTTGATTATTTTTTGTTTGATCATAGTTAGCTTTTGATTATAAAACGATTATTAGAAACAATTAAAACACACCCTGTGATATACTTTATTTAAATATTCAAAATTTTGTTATTGTAAGAAATTTATCACTAGAGATTTATTTTCACTGTTGTCTGATGTAAAAGAAATCCATAAAACATCCCATAAAAGTCATATCCCACAAATTTGGTTCGGAATTACAAACCTCTGACGGATTTAAACCGCGCTACCGATATTTTGTAAAATGATTCGCGTCTACGGATTAATAAAATTATCAAGCACGAAAAAAGCTACATACAAAATATAAAGTTATAAAAGTGCCACTAAAAATAAAAAGGAAGGCATAAAAATGAAAATAAAAATAAAAGAATAGTTTGGTTTTTTTATTTATTTTTTGCTACATGCGTTATGACTGCTTCTAAGAACAAAATAAAATGTTTTCCAGTATATATTGGTTTTCAAAAAATTTGAATTAAATTTTTAACATACATAAAAAAACATTAGAATTAAATTGGCGATAATAAAGTTTAAACTTTTCAGTGTAGTGAGCTAAATTTTGTTTTGAGATCTTAGCCCTTTTGTACATTTACATTATACATTTAAGGCTGGTTCATACTTATGACAAAACGTCTTTTGGACAAAGTCCAAAGGACAAAAGTCCTTTGGACTTTGTCCAAAGGACAAATGCAGCGTAAAAACGTCCTTTGGAATTTGTCCAAAGGACAAAGTGTTCATACTTTTTTGTCCTTTTGACTTTTCTCTTTAGGTTTTATCATTTGGACTTTGTCCCAAGGACAAATTTTAAGTAGCATTCATACTTCGTCAAAAGAAAAAAGTCCAAAGAACGTTTTGACTTGTCTAAAAGACGTTTTTTTTCATAAGTATGAACCAGCCTTTAGTTTAAAAAATAGTCAATTTTATAAATTATGAAAAGACAATGAAATCACACACAAAACCAAATTTTTAAATTTTCGCTTCTAAAAGAAATAAAACTAAAAGAATAAAATATTGTTGCTTTGTTTCTCAGCTTATTTTTTGCGAAGCGGAATAAAAATATCGAAAAACTGTCTCAAAAATAAATACAACCGCATAGGATTGACAAATAACAAAAAGCAAGGATAAGATCGCGCCTTTAATTAACTGGTGGAAAAAATCCCTCTCTAGAATAAAGGAAAATGGGAATTTAAAAAGAAAAATACGAAATATACAAAGCTATAAACGCTATAAATGATCTTTTAATGCCAGAAATGAAGTCTCACCGGAGGGATGCTTTACGAGGAAAGCGATAGTTTACGAAAATAAAAAATTACGCGAAAAATGCCAAATTAGATTCACCGAAAGAAGAACGAACATCTTCACGTAATCCCGATATATTTCGAAACTGAAGCGGGTGTGAATGTGAGAAATGAAATACACACACCACACTTGTAATTTTTGTAATTTTTCATATTTTTAATATTAATCTTTATTATTATACTATCATCAAGGCTAGAAGAATATGCGATTAAATACACGTAACAAACACAGCTGAATACTCTAGATTTTAAAAATTAAAACGCCTAATAAAACAGAATTTTGTTTTCGTTCTTAAGAAAAGTTTTTTTTTTATTTTAATTGTAACGACAACGACTTTTAATAATTTAATGAATTCACCGTCATAAAAAACCCATTATTTGGTTGGTGAGTGACATTAACGTTTTCCAACAAACTCCCCTTTGGATGATTTTGACATGGAAACTATTAAAGCAAATACTGAAGATTTTTTTTAAATTTATCAAACTATTTTAGCCATAATTATCGCTAAATTTTCTTTTTTAACTACATAGACTTAATCAATTGATATGAAGATTTAAATATACCTTTGGCGAGGGGGCATTGGAGTGAATTTGCATATTTTTTCTTCAGTTAATTACTTTTCGAACATATTAGGTTATTATAAGATATGACGGAGTTTCAATAAAAATATGATAAAAATATTAAAATAATCCATTACATGTAACACAAATAAAAAATTTTAACATTAAAACATTAGCGAAGTTTAAACGCATTCTGTCATTTAAAAACACAAGTGATGTTTTCCGGTGTTTCAAAGCTCAGCCTTATTTTTGTTCCAAATTTTTCAAATAATTAATGAGTAATTCCAAAACTTATTTCGTCATATTTTTGTTAAGAATTTTTTTAAATTTGTTAAAAACAATTTAAATAGTACTAAAAATAGGGATAAAGCAATTTAAACATATTTTAAGATTAAATAAGCTTGAAATAACATATAAACGGAGCTTCGAAGACTCCAACCTCCTTCCGCAAAAAGAAGCCGAAACATTTTTTTAGAGAGTAAAAACATCCATAATGCGTATAAAATTTAAACTCTTTTAAGGTAACGAAATTATATGTTCTAATACAGCGGTTGGATACCTCTAAATTTTTTATTAAAGACCTAACAGTTTAAATGTTGTTCTATGACTAACTCTCTAACTAAAATAACTTAAACATTTTTGAAAGTTAAATAGTTTTGAGATTAATTATGTAAGAAGCGGAGCTTTTTAAATCTTTAAAACTGTCTCGATTTTAAATGAACGAAGGTGCGGGGTGATATTGTAGCTGATAGAAATGTTCCTACGTTCCAATATCAAACTTCAAAGCTCGACTCATTCAAAGCAAAGGGATCTCCAGAGCTCCGCGACCGGAGGTTGCTTCGGAGCTTCTAAAAGCGCAACTCCGCTTTGGAGGTCAGAACCTCGGAGCTACGGGGAACACCACTAGTACAGAAAGTATGAATAAAACTATTATAGGCGTATCATGATAACTTGAAATTCAGAGCCCAAATTTTCTCAAAACGGCTAAAAGTTCCCGAAATCTTTTTTTTATTTTTAGTTACAAAATTTTTTTAAATAATTAGAAGCTATTTATTTTCTTTTCCAAATTAAAATATAGCGTCACAAAACAAGAACAGATCAAAACATGTATTTTATGTTTATATCAAATTACCGCGCCGTGTATAAGCTTGTTTCCTCATGGTCATAAACTTCCAGCTTTGTTATCTCATGAACCTTTTGAATACCACGAAAATAACCCATAATCGTGTTGATAAATTCTCACGTACATTTAATACTGTTTTTTAATTATAAGACATAACCAAGGATAAAATGATAAAAATAAACCGCTGAATAAAAAACATTGTTTACATATTTGCGAATGAAACCTTGTTATTTCAAGCTTGAAAAATAATTACCACGCATAGCGCGAGGTTAAAAATAATCAAGAAAAACTATTGAAAATGCATTTCCGTTTATAACACTGTGTGGTACTGAAACCAGTAATGAATTAGTTGCTTAGCAATGGTTTGACCATAACCCACCTAAATTAGATTTTCTATTTACGTTATGCTTTCAAGTCTTCTTAATAAAAATAAACAGGTATTTAACGTTTGGTTTGAATTTAAATAAACCTAATTCTAGATTTTCTTAGCAAAAATAACTAAATAACTAATTTTGACTTGCAAGGTGTTGCCAAAATACATAATTCAAATTTAATAGTATAAAAGTGTATTGATAACCTAATAAATTTTACATTTATACGTTAATTAAAAAAATCATCATAAAAAAAGTTGTTTTGAAAAACCGAACTTCAATCCTTAAATGAAATTTATAATTAACACTTTTTATACACAAATGTGCCTCCTTCAAACTTAAGAAAGAAATAACTTTGTAAATTACACCTTGAAATATCAATGACTAAAACAATACACAAAATTCGAACGTTACATATAAAAATTCGATAATTAACAGGATAAATACTTGTAAAATATCTTCATCCTACTCAGATTTTTTTTAATTAAAGCGACAAAACTTTTTCCTTCTCAGATTTCAAAATTAATTATTATTTATCATAAAAACATACGTTTTATAAAGCCAGATAGTTATTAAAAAGTATATAAAAAACAAAAAATAATTAGAAATTTGTAATTTTTGGAGAAAACACAAAGGTGAAATCAGGCCCAAACCTAATGAATTGTGTCCGAGAACTTTTATACATATTGTTTATTGTTTTTATGTGTTTATGTTTTTGTTTAAACATTATATTATTTTTAATAAGCTGCATTATTTTGATAATGTTTTTTTATTGTTAACTTATCCTTATCTTCTCTTCTATTCTTCTCTTTCTTCAATCTTCCCTGATAAACTAACCATTTTAAAAAATTCAGGTATTCCAAAGTGTCTTTTTAAATTTTGTTCTGAGTCTAGAAACAAAAATTTAAAAGAGACTTTGAATCGTGTTAAAGATAAATTAACCATTTAGGATCATCATGTTTTTCAAGAGCAGGGGCCTGTTTCATAAAAACCTTTGTAGTTTTTCATTTTACAAATCTCCGCCTATTTTTTGTAAAATACCCGATAAAAATATTTCGACTTGTAATCTATTAGGGGAGCATCTCCGCGCACTGCTCTGCGCTGATTGGTCGCAGTCACGTCATTTCATCTCCGCTGACCGATCAATATTTGCCGTGTCGTATATCCTCTATTATGTAATTTACAAAAAATAGGGGAGATTTGTAAAATGAAAATTTTCAAACGTCTTTATGAAATAGGCCCCAGGTCTCAAAATTAACTTTTAAAAAAATCTATCAAACTATAAAATACCAATATCACTGTAACTATTTGCAATTAATATCTGACTTTTAAAAACAGTTCTAACATAATCAATATTCTCACATTTGTAAAATCTAAATTACTATTTCATTTGTATATTTTAACAAATAATCATGATTTTGGAATTCTCTTATGAATTTTTATTTGTGTTTTGAAATTTTATTATTATCAGGTAAAAATATCAGAGAGTTAAGACGTTATAGAATCATTTTTAACCAATTAACTCTTAAAAAAAAGAACATCTCGAATTCATTCGAGATCAAGTTTTTCCAAAGCGCTAACTGACTAAAACAGCTTCTCCTACAACCATTCCCACTGAGCAAAACATATATGACGTAATTACGAATACGATATGACATTTTGAGGTTCCTTCAATCCTGTCGTAAATCTGAGAACATCACTGTGTTTTTTATTAAAATAAAAAAAAACATGTCTTAGGTTTTTTAAATTATCTTAATATTACAATATTACAATGTTTTTTGAATCAACATTTTTACGCGAATTTTGTTAAAATTTAATGTTTAGGTCCGGTTCTAAAAAACGAGCAGCTAAATTTTAATTTTTTATTTACTGGTGAGCTTTATAATTTTCTTTTTAAAACTCCGGATTAAGATTAAAATTGTAAAATGGTGATATTCGAGGAAGACAGTTTTGTTAAAACCAGTGGATCTATAAAAAACGCGTTTTTGCTTTTTTATAAGAAGATTTTCATGTTTAATAGCATTCTATTTATTAAGCCAACGTGTAACGTAGTTTATAGACGAGTGGACAAATAATAATAGAAGTATAATAGTCGTATGCATCTTCTCTATCATTAGTGGGCGTCATTGTAAAACGTCAAGGTTGGCGGTTTGGCGCACATAGTCAAAAAGGAAGGCGCGGGGAAAAATTAAAAAATTGTTAGTTTATTAGTGGATATATTTATACTTTTTTGATTATATATAATATTCCTTATTTTATAAACAAAAATAACAGATAATTGAGCGTCTTTTCAAGAGAAATTATAATTAATTTAATGACGTGGTCTGATTCTGTTCTTATAATGGTCAGTTCCAATAACATTGCATTGAATTAATCAATAGGTTTCGTTTATTCTAGTAAAATATATGCAACAAGTAACAAAACAAATATGTATGTATATTTTTTATTATGTCACTTTAATATGCGAACCAATCGTTTTTGGAAATCTAAAAAATCATTTACAAACGAAACCTGGCTTATTTATTTGGGCAGAAAATAAAAATGGGGAGGAGGAATGTAGTAACCAATCAAATCAAAGCAATTTAGTGTCAATTATATTCACGCAAGCAGAATTTATAAAAGTTATATAAAACTTATAAAATTTATCAAGCAGAATTTATAAAAGTTTAATTACTTGTTGATTAATATATGAAATCCTAAACTGCTTTAATTTGATTTGTTACTACATATTCTCTATGTGTATTTACTAAACAGAAAAACCAGCCAATGCAAAATATACATAAACGTCACCATAATGGATAATTACCGTATCTCCTACTTATCTTTCGTAGTCTGCAGATCGACCGATATTTTGGTCGATATATAGGCAAATGTCGATGGAATTTTTGAGTTTTAAACAAAACTCAAACTTAAAGAGCTATAACACGAGATGCTTTTAGTGCTAAGTAAAAAGGATAGCGGGTAGAGAAAAATTTAGCATATTTTATATAGTGTCAATGACCAAAAGTCAAAACCAATTATTGGTTTTTAAATTCACGGCTAACTGCTGTAATCTTTAAACTAAAATGCAGAAAAAACTTGCACTAAGATTTATTAATCAAGTTTTTATGCCAAAATTTTAACTTTTCAAATCAAAAATTATTCACTAATTACAAAGTTTTCTAATTTGTCGTATAATTGCATTAAATTACATAAAAAAAAAGTGTTAAATAAATTCTATTGTATGCTTTTTTAAATCCTTGATTTCACAATATAATCTATTTTTGAACACTTTAAAAACAGTTTAACACAGTAAGTACAGTGATGTTCCCCGGAGCTCCGAATTCCGGAGCTCCGGAGCAAAGCTCCGCTTTTAGAAGCTCGGGAGAAACTCCCGGAGCTCCGGAGTTCCGTAGCTCCGCCCAATCTTTTTTACTAAATTTATGAATAATAAACGAATGATGTCACAGATTATTTTGTGAAAATTTTTTGTAAACTTAATTTTTTTCAAAAATTGTTTAAAAACGCTAGAAATAGTTTTAAAAAATATATATAAAAAGTAACTTTAAATGTATTTAAATCATAAATAAGCTTAAAATCGCTCATTTAAGGTAGAACTTCACAGTTTTGACCACTTGGACTACAAGTCGCATATCATTATAAACATTAATTTTTGGACCATAAAAGTGGGGTGCTATAAAAAGTTAAGAATCTGTGCTATCCAGTGGTTATAAAAACATCACCGAAAAATTTGTCCAATTCGCAACAGATGCCCATGGATTCTACCTCTGAAAACCACAATAAGGCCTTTTAAAAAAAATTGATTCGTTATTTTTGGGCGAAATTTTATAATAAATTAGGGTAATGTAGGGGGCAACTTTCAGAGGTGGTTTGGGTTCAAAATGATCTCAAGATTTTTTTTAAATTGCAAAAAAGACTTTTTTTTACAATAATATATAGTAAAAAATCCTGAAGTCCTTTTTTAATCGTTTATAATAAAAAAAATGGTAAAAGCCTATATCTAACTATTTCCAAACTTTCGTATAAAAATAACGAATCAATTTTTTTTAATTTTCGTTTAATTTTCTTTTAATTGACGGCGAGAAACTATATTTTGAACCATTGCTTTAAAAGCTCCTTTTAATTGGACAACCCCGAGGACCCAGTAGCCGAGTAGCAGTAACCATATTTTTAACGCCGAAAAAATTTTTTTTTTATTTTTTAGCTTTTTAATTAAAAAAAATGTTTTATTATTTAAGATACGCTAAATAAAAAATGAAAAAATAGAATATTTTTGGTAATAAACTTTATTAATGTTGTGTATTTTGACATGTATTTGATTAATGTTATTTGATGACTGTGGACGATAACATTTTTTTACAGAAAAATTTTTTTTTTATTTTTTAGCTTTTTAATTAAAAAAAATGTTTTATTATTTAAGATACGCTAAATAAAAAATGAAAAAATAGAATATTTTTGGTAATAAACTTTATTAATGTTGTGTATTTTTGACATGTATTTTATTGATGTTATTTGATGATTGTGGACGATAACATTTTTTTACAGAAAAATGAATGTCAAAAATTGAATCAGCAGGTCAAACTACGTATAGTAAGATGTAATTTAAAAGATCTGTCGTCAAAGAAAACTGTGAAGTTCTACCTTAAGGGGCGGAGCTCCGGAGCTCCTTCTGCTTTAAATGGCCGGAGCTCCTGAGCATGATATTGGAGGGTAGGAACATCACTAGTAAGTACTAATTTAGTAATTAATTTTTTGTAACCCACAAAAATTTTCAGTTTTACAATTAGTTTTTTTGTCAAAATTTTATCTCAATAACGGCGCAATGGATTTTTACAGTTCCATATCCGAATGTAGCATGTATTTTTGGCTATTGGTTAAAATTATAAAAAATATGTTTATTAAGGACGCTACATTTGTATCACTATGACAAATACAGTGAAAACTTGGTCTCAAAAGAAGCAAAACTTTTTTATTACTTGGGTTCCCCCCGAAAAAAAAGTAGGTTCTCCAAAAAGTCTCAAAAACGGCACGGTTTACAATGCATAATTTTTTTAGTGGTTTAGCCAAAACCGAAACAGAAAAACGACCTGCATTCGAATCCTCACTAATAAAATTCACTGTTAAAAATGTGCTCCAATTTTCGGAAATAGTTGAAAAATCTCGTTCTAACAGCAAATCAAAAAGCCATTTTTAAACCAAAATTTTGGTTTTTTGAAAAAAGTTTTTTTTTGCCGTGTCGGCCGTTGTAAAGGACCATTGATGAGCACGATTTTTATGTAGTTTTAACTGATAGACAAATACTTAAGCTACATATTAAACTGAGCACCATAAAAAAACCGTTGCGCCGTTATAGAGATAATACAAAACTTTAAAACTAAAATTTGTCATCAGTACATCTTTTGCTTACCAACAACATTGTATAGTATTGTAGCCAAAAATAATTATACTTGTACTTATACTTATGATCAAAATCTCCCTGAAACTAACTAATTAAATTTTAGTTTTGTGACCCAAAAAAATTGCGCTTCCTATTAAGCCATATCTGATGATTGATAATAGATGACTATCAGTGCTGTAACGTTTACATGCTTTTGTATCTTTCCTGTCTATGTATTTACATGACAAAATAAATTTATTTATTTATGTATTTATATTTATTTATTTATCTACTTTAAGTAATAAATAAGCGTTAAAAAAGCACTCATGATATGTTTTAACAAAGCATATTTTTTTAAACTTGACATAACTTTAAAAAATAATACAAAAATGATAACTGGAATAAACATTACAAAAAAATTTTCGCAAAAACTATAATAATATTCAGAAACTCGTATATTAAAATTAAGTTTAAAACAAGAAAAATTAAAACAAAATACAAAATATTTTGGCACGATTCTCAGGGAAATTACTTGTCTTTTTTAAGAGTACTTGAAAAATATAAATTTTTGTGGACTATAAATTTTCAGCATAGATAATATTAGGAAAATGCTGATAGTAGTAGTGTTCAAAATGGTAATTCTGCAAATTTTTTAATAATGAACGAGTCTCAAAACGATTGGCGTTTAAAAACTGGTTATTTCCAACATTGAAAACTTTAAAAGTATTTACTAAAAACAGAAAT
>JASAMX010025472.1:0-38515 GCA_030248175.1 Microlaimidae sp. YZB2_3
ATATATATATATATATATATATATATATATATATATATATATATATATATATATATATATATATATATATATATATATATATATATATATATATATTAAGCTAACTCAAATATGTTTTTCAGTATACTTTATTATTTAAAGTTCTAAGTATGTTTCAAATGCAGATGATAAAATAAAAGAATATAGTATAACTAAGGATGGGCAACTCAAGAATAAAAAAAACACACGCAAAATTCCTAGATCAGACTCTTCTGCATAAGTCTGTCGCAAAATTTAAATTATTCAAAATATTTCATTTCAACATGTGGAACAATATGTACGTCAGAGGTAACAAAAAACTTTAAATATTTGACAACATTACGTGGAAAAAAATCATCTGAGAATTTTACGTTCGCAATTTTTTGTTTGCAAACTAAAAACTTATGAACGCAAAATTATAAGCGAAATTTTTTTAAAATACTACTGTCAAATAAATCAAATTATGCAAAATATGTTTTATTACGTAAACAATAACAACAAAAAAACACGCGGATTCAACAAAAAACATTGAATATTCGACAACATTACGTAAAAAAATCTCATCAAAGAATTTTACGTTTGCAATTTTTTTTGTTTGCAAATCGCGGTTATCATGTAGAATAATCAAGAGTATTAGGTAGAAAAACTATCATGTAGATTATTCCACAGGTCGTAGCTGATTTTTTTATGATGAAAAATCTACGCTGTGGAATAATCTACCTCTAATTAGAATAAATGTTTAACACACATCTACATTCTCTAACCTTCTGCATTCTTGCTCGTGTATAAAACATGGTGCCGGAGCATGCCATCTTAGTGACATATTTTTAAAATAGGCTATTAAAATAGCAAAAAATTAGAGACATTACAAAAATATATTAGGGCTGTTTTAAACCCTAATTAGAATGTGTATAATAAAAATTAGGGCCTTCAATGACCTTGACTAGGGCCCTGTTGCACCATAACTAATTAAATTAAGTAGAATACTTAAGTAGCTGTGAATCTGTATAAAATGTACACATTCAGGGTCACTTTAAGTAGTCTACTTAACTTAAGTAGTTATGGTGCAACCGGGCCTAGGGCTTTTAATGGTCCTTATTAGGGCCATCAAAAAGTCACTTCAAAAATCACTTCACTTAAAATATTTCATAAATTAGATTTTTTTATTAAAATGGAGTATATAGAGGCCTCTTAGTTTTATTCTATTAACAAAATTCACGCTTGTTCTTTTTATTAAAATTTAAATAATCAGATTTTTTCCACGAAAATATTATAGACAGTTGTTTTTTTTAGAAATCGCATTTGTGATGGCCCAAATGAAGAAGAAACCTTATTTAAGCCATTGAGGGCTCTAACTAGGGTGCGCCGAAGTTAGGGCAGTTGATGTTTCCCAGGCTAAACAATCTATGAAGTCACATATTTTTTCTTTATATTTGTGTTATAGCACACCTTTTTAAGTTATGCTATTATATAATAGAACATTTTCCACCAAAAACGATGGATTGAAATTAATTAATTCATTGTTGCGAATTTAGATAAAATGAGTTTTAATGATACTGGCATACTTTTTATAAAAAGCAAAAATTTGCTTGAATTAAACTAAAAAGTATGCTTTTAAAAATAGGCCTGTCATTTAAATGGATTATTATTATGACATTACTATGAAATACTATGAAAACTATGCCATTATTATGGAATACGCCGATGCCACTAGGAGTTGCACATTTTTCGTTATATTATATAATTTTAGTAAAACCTGCAATCCAATGACAGCATTGTTACCAGTTACCAAATTATATCGACAACAAAAGACCACAAAATCAATTACTTACTTTCATAGTGTGTAATCCAATACGTTGTTTTTATTTATGTTTTTGATTATTCAAAAATGCCCTTCAATCGATGATATTTGTTTTAAGATTTTATAATAAATGTTTTATAACTCAATTCGGATCATACTTAATTTTAAAACCTTTGCACGTAGAAATAGAAGATCTAAAAACTAAGATTTGAAGTAGAAATTGTAAAGAGAAATTTTTGTGAAACAAAAACTGCATAATGCCTAATGAGCGGTGATAGAAAGCACTTAAAGAAAACTTTTGGCTAAATTATTATAACCCTTAGAAGCAAAGAATTCAATAATATATCGCATTTTAACGGCGCCTGCTGCAAAACTAAATGGGTTTTTTGTTAAGAGCTTACGTTATAGGTTTTAACCTTAAATGCTTAAATATGAATGAAAGAATTAATGAATTTTTTGACACTTTACACGTAGATATGTTTATACGACCGCAATTTACAACAAAAAATTTAAAAAAAAACTATTTAAGATACTTCAAAGAAATAGGTTTAAGCCGTTCCCGTGATCGTTTTTCCCTATTTTTATTTACGGTGAAACATTCTTTCGACAGTGGTTGAATCTTTGCTTGACCATTATGGTTTGTATACTTAACGGCGGTTAACCTTAAGTATCACCATGGTCAGCCGCCCTCAAACCGGCTAAAAACAAAAAGTTATTGCTCAGCACGCACTGGCGCACGTTTTCTTCTGCACGCAGACTCAGTGAGCGAACAAATTAAAATAGTTAAAAGGTGTGCGCGTTTAAATGTACGGTAGCAAATTATTCTAATATGGAATGCAAATGCGAAAAATAAACCACGACTACGGTATTACGTACCACCTAGGTGTGACCTTGTTAGTGCGCAATGTTAACTGCGGTTGAGTTTACATACCACAATGGTCAGAATCAGTGCCATCACTGTGGGCCAAAGGTTTTATTATGGGAACGGTTTATTATACATACGTGATAATTTAAAAACTCTCACAAAGTTAGATTTATTTATAATACTTGTGACGACCACCAAAATTAAAACGAAAAGAACCAGGGCGTTAAAAAACTAAAGGCAAAGAAAGAGAAAAAAGCCCACCTTTTGTTATTAAGGATTGTCTGGGGTTTTGAGACATACCCAAGGCTACCCTTGTAATAAAGTTTAAAGTAAGGTATAAATGCTTAAACTCACCTTTAACAGCATTAAACCTAAAAAACTTGCACAATTTTTTCGCGTTCAATGTAAATACATGAATTAATTATTAACGACAAGGACAGATTTTGTTGACGCTGATCATATATGTCACTGTCGTTTTGTTGAACCGATGATTTACTGTAGAAACGCAACGCTCATTATAAATATCAAAATATACATATTTTGCCTTTGTTTTCAATTTAATAATAATTTCATGCAGATGAAAAAGCTATAAATCATTCGGAACACATAAAATCTTTTATATTACGTTTTTGGTGAAATATAAATAGCATAATTAAAGAAAGACATGTGACAATTTAAATTTTTGTTCCTTTTTTTTTAGTTTCCTTTTTAATACAGTTTATTTTAATTGGTATCAAACCGATTTTGCCGAACTCATTACAAGCTAAAACTCCACCCCACAATGTTATCTGGAATAAATTGAATAACGACACTTTACATAATTCTAGTAACTATTTGTAATTAATAAAAATTACATTGTTTTTAGAACGACCAATTCATACAAAGTTTCCAATAAAACAATGTCATTTTTTTCGTCTGTTTGGAAATTTTAAATACACATCTTAATTTAAAAAATATATAGTTTTCGCATGTCAATGATTTTAATTATGTATTAGAAATGTCTGAAAATTGTAGAATGAATGCAAAACAGTTCCTATTGCAATTTATTTTGATTGTACATTATTTTAATTATCAGAAAAAATATTGTTTTTAAATACCGCGGATTTTAATTATCAAAAATTTTTGTAAATTGTAGAATGAATGCAAAACAATTCCTACTGCAATTTAGTTTGATTGTATTTTTGATTGTTTAACTGCCATTGTGTTTCATTTTGCGATTCTAGCGGTACAATGGAACCCCCACAGGGAATACACTACTGTTATGTCGTCATAGGCGTTATATTCCAAGATGTGCGACCATTTTTGCGATTGTATATTAATCTCTCAATGACATTTATGTGATTTACGATTTGCAAAGGCAAAACTGTTGGTTGTTATGAACTTTTTTATGCCTGGTGTTCTGGAGTTTTCAAGGTAAGATCCAGCAATTTTTGAGCACACATAAATATTATTTTTGCATTTTTTTGCAATTTGGTGATAGAAATTTGTTTCTTATGGCTGAAAAACAAAAAAAACTAAAATCTCTAAAATTTCCCAATTACGGAGTTTCCAAAAAGACTAAAATTAAAGACATATCTGGAAGCAGAAGCAACTTTTGGATTGAAGTCTAGCAGATGAATGCAAATGAATAGGTGTAAGAAAAACATATAAATTTGCTTATAAAGTTTATATAAATTTGCTTTAGTATATTGATAAAATTGTAGTTATCAACTGAGGTGGTTTTCTAATTAACCAACTTTTTTGTTGACAACATATGATGAAATTAATATCTTAGTAATAGTAGGTTTTAAAACAGTCTGTTATTGTTAACAATTTTTTTTTGTAATAATCAAATTAATCAGTGACAAAATATAATTTTATCATTTTTTTTTAAAATTGTATCACAAGTTCACCCGCAAATACTTAAAATTTTATGACTTTTGATTTTTCATTATCATTTCTTCAAAAATTATTGGGCGAGTTAAACAAAAAGAAATAACAATTGGAATTAAATGACAAGTATTCTGTTTACCTTCAGTTTTACGACAAAACGTCTTAATGACCTATTAGTCCTTGTGCAAACCCAGAAAATTAAGTGCACCAGTGATGTCCTTGTCATGTGTCGACTTCTGACTTTGAGGACCACCAGATAAAAGTTTACATTGGCAACAAAAGGGCTACTTTCCTAATAAAGGAACTCCCAAGCAGTTGTATTTGCATATCAAGCGTTCAAATTGCCATTGGGGTAAAAAGGCTAACTTTATTGTATCAATTATAGAAACGTCAAAAATCAGACCCCCTTAGCTTTTTTTCAAACTTTCAATACATATTAAATTGTTTTTGTCTTGTTTCGAAGTTTTGCTTTACCGACAAAATCTATAAAAAAAATAAAAATATTTTTTATTAAAAATAAATTTAGCGAGTTAAATATTGTTGAAAATTCGTTTAGAATTTGAAAAAAAAACAGGTTCTAAACACCATTATAGCTGCAAAGTTAAATCAAATTACTGTGTATTTAAAAAAATACAAGTTAGAAATTTGTCTGAATCATCATACACAGCCAACGATATATCTTTAGAGTGAGCGTTTACAGTGTGCAGCTAAGTTCCCTTGCTATATAGAACTAAGCAACATTTTTTTATAAATTGATTTGATTACTTATATATAGATTATAGAAACCAAATTTTTTTCACCCATTTATACATTTTTAAAATACTATGCTTTAGCCAAATTAATAGTTTGCCTAAAGTGTCCAAATAAAATTTAAAAAATTCCAAAAAAAAATTTTTTTTAATTTAAACTTTAAAATTTTGGAAAAAGTATGAATGAAGATTTACTCAGTGAATTGTTATTTAAAAAGTTAAATCCACCAACTCATAATCAAAAATAAAAACACCCTTTTTTCAAAATTTCCAAAATTACTTTAATCTACAAAAAAATAACAATATTTTTTGTGTATTCTTAGTTATTTTATTTGAACTTTCCTTGCTTAATCCTAACCGTTTTAATTTTCCCCTTGCGATTTTATTTTAAAAGTGGCAAAATATTATTGTGAAAGAAACTTGATAAAAACAACAAGTTTGTTCACACATAAATATGTGTCGTATATGATTATTTGATCATGAAGAAAATAACGACATTGAGACTAAAGTACAATATTCTCTTAAAAAATGGTTTTTCAAGTTTTTTTGAAGCCCACATGGGTAGTAAATTTTTATTATTACAAGAATACCTGAACTTCACAGCAGGTACCGCAGCGTCAAAGTTAAATTGCCTTGTTTTAAAAAACACTTTTTTGTGATAATATTGTGATACTATACGAAATTTTCTTATAAATTTTTCTTACTATGCAAAATGAAAAAAAAATATGTGGTATTAAAAAATCCGGTATTTTATAGAATCCTATTATGATACCGAAAATTGTGTAATGAAACTTTTATGCACCATTTAAAAATATAAATTTTTGCATTACTGATATCAAAAAATCATACAGGTAAATTATTACTTTATAACTTTTATTATCAGACTTATTTAATTTTTTTATTTATTTTGTTCTATTGACTAAAGGTTGACCCAACGTGGCTGCAACAGTTATTCGTTGTATTAAAAAATGCTTCCCCATTAAGTAACCACTCAAATCACGATGCTTTATTTAAAAGTTTGGAATGGACTTTTTAAAATTAATTTTTAAATTTTGAATAATTTTACAATCAAAACATTAAAAAACCTATGTAGGTTTAAAATTAGTTTCAAAGCACCAATTTCAACTATATTTTTGGTAATTTAAAATCATTGTTTACGAAAATACTATTTTAACGATGCTTTCTAACTATTGTGATGTTTAATCAAAAAACCAAAACTTATTTAGCACAAACTGAGATATTAAAGCTCTTTAACATTGTGGAAAATATCATCGTGTAGCAATTTTAATTAAGCATAGGTTTAAACTAAAAAAACTAAGAAAACTACGATTTTTTTAAATTTTATTATTTTCTTTTTGTACCCTCTCTTGTTCAGTAAAAGACGCTTATTCAGAATTACTCTATTAAATTTATTTATAAGTGGTGATTATAATATTTACACCGTTTGAACTAAATGTACACTGTTTGTATTGTATAAAAAAACCTAAAATCCTATACATAATAAATTTTGTGGAAACTATCTATCCACCCAAGCCTGTACGTTTTTTACGCAAAATTATCTTCTAAATTTTTTTATTAAAGCGACCACTTTCATACTAAATATAAATTACAATGAATCCCTTTTTTGGTATATTAATCTTTTCAATTAGAAACAAAGATTGTCGTAATTTATGACCTGTGCATTTTACTAATAAATAAATAAATATGTAATAAAAATTTTTACACTTTTTTTGTCTTTACATATCGTAATTGTATTTTGAACATTTGCCGAAAATTATAAAAGCATGATTAATTAAAACTTGAACTCACATTACTTTTTTAAGTGTCGAAAAAGATTCTTATTTTGAAAGATAAAAATAAATTGTATACCGTTGAAATGTAAATACTTCCACATAGAAAGTCAATTTATATGACTTCGTTTACTTCCAAACATTAAGATTATAAAGGCTGTCTTAGTAGAAATTGGTTTTTGGTAGAAATTTTTTGACAGAAAATTAAATTTGTTTTATTTTTCAAAGTGTGCACAAAACATCCGTTCACTGGCGACAAAAATAACTTTTTCAGAGTATGCAACAAAAACGGACTGGTTATTTATGACGTATCAACTACGGTACAAACTGTAAAAAAATACCCCAATCAAATATACTGTTAGAGAAGAAATTTTATAAACAAACTTTTGAATATTCTCTTAAAATTTAAGCAAAATTAAACTGTTATTTTGTTTTGATTTTTTAAATAAAAAAAACTTTAAAGCAAAAACTTAAAATACCAATTTGTTTTTAAAGATTTAAGGTCGTTGAGAAATAAAGGAATTCGGAGCCGAGCAATTTTGAAGCCAATTTCGACACACTAGTCGAATCTAACGCGTGTATCCTGAGCAAGCCTAAGCAAAAAACTTTAAATCAAGCTAACAACAAATTTAAAAAATAAATTTTAACCTTAAACAGATCGAAAATTGCTGGGCTTTAAGTTCTTTCGGTTTTATTGAGCCCGTACTTTTTGACTTTACATTGATGTTGAAATATTAAAAAAAGGGCTCTATGTCACGTAAGTTTTCAGGTTTTTACATATAATTTTATAACGACCTTCTTTTGCAAAGTAAAAAATCTGTAAAATAAAATGTAATATACATTGTAGCTGCGCACGCCAATCGGGCGTCATTATGTTAAAAATCTAAAATTTATCTGCAATTCAAATTCTGCACATTTAAAAAAAGTAATATTAAATCGGCCCTGAAGTATAAAAAAGCTTTCAGACATTTATACTTAAGTGGTAATTATTTTAATTAACTCTTGGCTTATGAAAATAATAAAAGAATGTCAATGTCCCACAGTGTTCATTTTTTTAAAAATAATTATATTAGATTGGAAGTCATTTTGACGTGTTCTTACAAACATTGGTTTTAAATTTATGATAATTGTGAACTCTAAAACAAGTCATTTTTTATAACCATGAAGAATTTATTGAGTTTAGGAAGTATTTATTATTGTGACGCGGCCATCATTGTTTTGATTGACAATATATAGATAAACTAATAAACAACTTTTTAGACTGTAAAAATAGCTAGCTAAAAATATTTATGTAAAAATGTATTTTAAGGTAGAACGACACAGTTGCAAAAATTCACCAATTTCCATCAAAACATGTGCTCAGGGGTTTTCGGACGTCCTGATGACGAATCCGACCTCCGTTTTTTAATTGGACTCCCCGGGGGGCACTAGGGGGGTTGTTACCCCCCGCCCTTGGGGGTCATTCTGACTATATCGGTTTTACATCAAAACCACCTCAAAACACGTACTCAGGGTTGAATACAGTATTGAATAATGAACACCTTTTTTAATTAAAAAATTTTAAAAAAATTTTTTTTGAGGTTAAAAAATATTGCACAGGGGGACTTGAACCGAAAGTTCCGGGATTCTGAGTCCAACGCTCTAACCACTCGGCTACTGCTCCGTCTGCATTTCTTTCTTAAAAGCTAGTTTTAAACAAACATTTCAAAATGCAGTTTCCCGACGTGAAATCAAAAAATATAAATGAAAGTTTAGTCATTTGATAGGAATTAGTTTGTTCCCAACTTTTAACCCAGCAGTTGTACCATAATTCTGAGCCAGTTTTTAAGTTTTTAACAAAATCTCTCTATCACTTCTTTTTATTTTTTATTTCAACAATTTTAGCAATAAAACAAAATTAAAAAACTTCAATAGTAGGGATTTCGCTGAAAATTTTTGTGGGCATGTACATTTGGTGTATCTAACTTGAGTTAAATTTTTATTACGTAATATTAACTCTGGTTCTGTAAAATTGGGAAAAATGTTTTAAAATGCCTTTTTTCAATGAAGCATATCTCGGCGTGGAATAGTCCACCAAAAATGTTAAGGATACCGAACTGACCGGAAAAAAACCCTTTATCCCAACATATAGTTTGCTTCTGTTTGTCACGTACCGCACGAGTTCTACACAAAAACCGACAGGGTATCCTAACTGTATCGTTCCACCTTAAATAAACCATAAATTGTAAAAGTTTTACATTTATAAACTCTGTCAATTGTTGTACTTATTTTTATATATTTTATTTCTATATTTTATAGCTTAAGTAAATTTAAATTGTCGCAAAAACAAACGGCGGATAAATTCGATATTTTAATCATATTTGTGCTTGAATTCTTTGTGTTAATTAAGGCATAACAATACAACCTATTTATGTTTTAGCGAAAATCTAATTTGAAAAATGATAGTTCAGTGGAATTTTTAAAAATCTAAGCATTCTGTTGAATAAAAACTATTTTAACGACATATAGATACAAAAGATCTCGTTTTCTTTAAAACAACAGGACCTTTATCCGAAATTTTTTTTTACAAAGATCAATCATTAATAAAAACCTTGCTGAAAAAGGGAAATTTCTCCATGTTAATGCGTTCTGAAATGATGGTGTTACGCGATTAATAAGCGGGCCATCCGTTGTGCCTTCCCCAGCTGCGTCTTTGTGTCCACCTGTCCTCTGTTCCCTTTCGCTCAAACAACCACTGCAAACCTTCCCGCCCCGTCATGACGCCATCCGTTTCGAAAGGCATACATTTCGTATTTTATTATTAAATAATTTTAAAGCCTGTTTGTGTGTAGATCTTTTTTCGTGATTTAACAGAAATCGGTCTCGAACGGATTTGTCGCTGGCAAAAAAACAACAAAAAAGCGTTGGATGGCGGGTGATGGCGTCGCAAACGGATGAAGGCCCCAACGGTGGTCAAAATCTGACACCAGCGGGGGTGAACGTGTCCCGCATCCCTTTTATATTACTTTGCGCCCGCGGTGTGTAGCGCTTTTCATTTCCAAGGGTCTTCCTGTTCTATCCTGTCTCGCGAAATTGACTCGCAGTCGTTGTTTTCCATCCTTTACTATGACTTAGTTTGTGGAATTAAAGGGTCACAACACGTACGCCAAACTACACCACAGCACATAAAAGATCTGTGTAACTGTGGTGTATTATGCTAGTCTGTAAAACCTTCTCCTTAAAAAAATCTAGTCAAAATATTACTTCCTTTAAATAGATTGTGTTTTATTTTGCCAGAGATGCTGTCCATTCTGTGTTCGTCCTCAGTTGCTACAATTAGGAGCTTGTTTTAACAGGATAATATTCAGCGGATATATAAAGTGCTCCTTTTTCTTTGATCTTCAATATTTTCTGTTGTTTTCATACTTTAATATGTAAGCGATACTGTTCACAATATTTTGAATAGTTTCCAGTGTTCCTAAATACCATTGTCCGTCCCTATTAATTGAAATTTTGTTTATTTTATTCAAAAAATTCAAAATATCACTTCGAAATTCAAAAATAATAAAAGTAATACCACGTATCACTAAAAACTATTCCAATCTATAGCAAAAATAAAAAAAATAAATTTCCAGGTTAATTACAAAACAGTTTTAGTCATACGTAATATTACTTTCATTAAATTTCTGTGGGTGTTTTATAGAAAGCATGTCTATAAATTTGATAACCATAGTGACTCGGCAATTTGCGTATTTTAATTTATAACAGTTAGAGTTTTATGTGTTTTATTTCAAACAATTTTAACGTTAAAAACGATAAGATTTAATCTTATAAAAATATATTATTTATGAAAGTGCTGACAAACACAATGTGCATTAAAAAGTTAGTGCGTAAGTTAAAAAATTACATTAAAAAATAAATAGTTCGTTTCTTTGTTTTCAGCTAAAGGTAGTCTGGTATAGTTCAGCGCGTATTCACGTTTGCTAAAAAGTATTTTTCTAATTGAAAATTACCAGCAATACTGAATTTTAAGAAGTGTTTGAAAAAAAAATGTTAAAAAATTAAACTTATAAATCTATAATTACAATCGTATTATTATAATTAAACTGAACATACTTTTTTTAAAATTTTGAAAGAAAAAAATATGTCTGGAAGTGTATAAGTTTTGGAAAATAATTGTTTATCACAATATTTTGATCGAACACTTTTTTCTTCTCATTCTTCTTTTTAAATTAAAAAACCCTGAAAATTACAACGACCACATGTCAATCAAATCCAACTTTTTGTATGTGCCGTTTCAATGCTGTTCGAAATACACAAATTTAATAAATATAAAAAATGTTCAAAAGATTAATTGGATTTCATTGCAACCTAGTACCGAAATACAGTTTAATCTATGGCCTTATAGTTACTTATGTTTTGATCATGCAAGCATACTTTCCAATAGTTTTAGTTGGATAAAAAACTATTTGCAAATCGTGCTTTAAGGAGTCTTCAAATTTTTTTTTTAATTATATAAAATTATAAGTATTTTTGACAGTACCGGTAATTGGAATATACCGATTTTATAAACTGACATCAAATGTAGATTTCGAAAAATTTCCAAAAAATAATTTTTACTATAGTTTGTATAGCGTAACACAACCACCGTAATCATAAAAATGCGTCACCATTGTGACTTCGAAAGTTTGTATACGCATCATTTACACACAAAATCGAAACTGCTAAAATCTACTCAGTTGGAAATTATATTGTAAACTATCCTTTTTAACTATTCAACAATTATAAAAAAATATCTTGAAATATTTTTGTACAAAAATAAAGTTATTTCAAAAATTTCTGGCTGAAAAAAACCGATTTGAAGCTTTTTTCTTTTGCGATTGTTATCGCTGTTTAGATGTGTAATGTATATCGTGTTTTGCTGCTAGATGCATAACGTCTTTACGTCTTTACTCTGACAAAATAGCTCATAATTACTATAAAATCAATGTAACTCCGATTCATAATGTTTTTTTTATTTGCCTATTAAACAATAAAAAAAGTCACAGTTATCGGTGTTTTATTTGACTCATTGTGTCAAAGTACTTGTGTGTTAAAAGATAAAAGAGTCACAGTTACCGGTATTTTACGAGAATTCTGAGTCATTGTGTCAAAGTAACGACGATGAGAACGGCGGAGCTGGTCAAGCCAGAAGACTGTAACGCGAAATTTAACATTGAACAGCACTAACACGTTTCCTTTACAGGTTTGAAACGCGTTTTTTGACCACAAAAATTGCAAAGACTTAAAAGCAGGAATATTGCCAAAGCATTTAATATTTTTAGCCTTTTAAGCCAAAAACGGGGATGCAGCATTTTAACCTGTAATATCTAACTTTAGTACATCACCCACTAATGTGCTATATACACTGTAGGTTGCATTATCTCTATTAGCCTCCCCCCACCCGGGGTTTTGTTGGGGGGCCAATAAAACGGGGGGCAAGCAGGGGAGAAAGGAAAAAAAGAAAAAAAGGAGAAAAAAACAAAAAAAAGAAGGGAAAAGGGAAAAAAGAGACAAAAAAGCGAAAATAAGGTAAGAATAGGTCTAAAATGGCTTAAAATGCATTTAAATAGGATAAAACTGCAAAATTTTCGCGATGATGGCGTCATAATAGGTAAAAAATGGCGCCATAATTTCTAGGTATTTTTCATAATTGGGCGAGGGGTAATAAAACGGGAGGGGGAAAATCCTCCAATAAAACGGGGGGAATTTCCAGACCGTGCACAGGTCTGAGATCTTACAATGTATATTACTATTTTCTGTTTTATAAAAGGCGTCCAATTTTTAAATTAAAACCACAATATGAGTTTTCACAATAATTATCAGCGAAAAACAAATTTTAAAAAAACATATCTCGTCAACAGCTAGCTTTATTTACGTGACATTTTACAATGTAGTCTGCATTGATATCATTGACATAATTTTTGTTTAAATTTCTTTTTTGAAATATGCGCTCAGTTAAGAAATTTTTAAATTACACATCACTTTTGCACCAACCATTTTATTTTATTGTTGTATGTGACCTATATTGTGCTTTTATAATTTTTAATTAAGACAATAGTGTAAACAATTTAAATATATGTGCCAGCTATTGAGTTGTCAATTTTTGCACTTTATAAGCTCTTCCTCCTTCCATTGTCGTCGGCTTAAGTGTTTTTGCGCCCAGCTTAACCCCTCGTAAACCGCAAAGTGAGCGTGAAGGGGCTTCTTCTCTCCCACGGCAGACCCCCCTCGGGTATTCTATTGTGTTCCTTGTGTCCGAAACTCTTTGTACTTCACGTTGGACTTTTAAAATTGTTACCGTTTGCACACGAGTCTAGTCTGCCCCGTTCTTTTGTGCGGCGGTAAACATTGTTCGCTAAACTATTTATTGTTATTTTGTGCAAGCTATAATGTTTTTAGGGATATTTTTTAGTAAAAATATTAAGTTTTGCCGTTTCTAAAAACTGTAAAATTTAGCATATTTTTTAAAATTTTTGAGCAGTTAAAACCTAGCACGTGAACGTAGCTATTTAAACAGTTAAATATTATTTTTTTATACTTTATTTAGATTGAGATTTATTAGATATTTGGACTTGTTACAGTGTTAGTAATTAAATAGTATTTTTCTTAGAACACGTTGACCTTTTTCATTTTTACTCAAAAACTGCTTAACAAGCCTTTTTAACAAACCTAATGTATGAACATGAATAGATTTTATTAATTGCTTGTAGTTTTTGATTTGTTCATAGTTTTTATAGTTCTGAAGACATGCTCGTTAGTGATTTATTTATAGAAAATTTTAGTTATACAAATAACTAAAATTTTATGTTTATTTTAATAATTATACTTTATATTAAATTGAACAGTTAAAATTTTTTTTATAGTTGAGATTTTTACAAAGAGATTATCGATTCCTCTATATGACATGAATTAAATACAACTTTAGATAATGAATTTGATACGTGGATTGTACAGTAAAAGTGAGGTCGCTTCAGGAGAGATTTTAATTCAATCTTCGAGGATTTCACATACCTTCAAAAAAAAATCTCAAAACAAAACAATTTTTAATACCCCGTGTATTAGGATTTCCTTGTAAAACTAAAACTTTTTAAACACAATCACCTGCTGTATGACGGCTGGTATTTCTATTGTATTAGGCAAAAGTGTGACACGTCAGACATAAAATTACAACGATGGTATTCCCCCTTTGTCTTTTTTGCCACCCGATTTGGAAATAATTATCATCAGTATTCTTCCGCGAACAATATTAATAATTTAAAGAATTAAGGAACGGAAAATAAATAAAAAAATCGGCCTGAATGCACAAGAGATCCTTCTGACAGTTATAAAACCACGTTGAAATTATACACTCTTCAGTGTCGCATAAAGCGACTCCCTATCGTGACAATTGCCGTCGTTTTTTTTGTTTTCCGTCCTTTTTTCGTCACGCTAGCGCGTAATTTGTTGTCCTTTTAGCGACCGACTCTGGATAAAGGCTATTTATTGAAAAATGAAAAATTTAAAAGAATTGAATTAAATTTATATATCACCATCTGCTCTTTTTTCGGACGACATGTAACCTGTTGTCGAGCTATATGGCGTTATCTAATGTTCACCAGAAACCAGTTCCACATAACAAAAGCGGAAAAGCTGAGAAATAATGTACCTCTTAAAAACGATATTTGATCTTTTCCTTTGATTTTAAAAGTGGAATTGTTATATATTTTACCTTGCTTTCCAGTTCGAGGAGAACCGTTTTCTTAAACGCCCTGTTCATCAATATTTTCGAATTGTAAAACGTTTTATTGACCATTACCTAAAGATTCCGTTAATTGTATTTGTCGCTTATAAATGGTTTCGACAACTTTGTTTTAATTGTTTTTTATTTATGTTTTATTTATACTTTTCTGGTTTTTTAAATGAAGAAACGGCGCCGGGCAATGATTGATTGAATAATTGAAAAAAAAAGACCTGTTATTAGTTTCATAACGCTCACAATTGATTATTTGCCTTTGAATAAAACACTCATCTTATTTTTTGACGCGTTCGAAATGAAAACAACCTCATGCAAGTATAAAAACACTTTTCGCAGCGATACTCGTTTCTATGCTATACTTATGAAGTTTCGAAGAGCGTTTTTCATGTGACACCTATTGAGAGAAAAAAAATCCCAGAGTGTCAGTTGAAAAAACAGAAGACACCACAGAACTACGAACGATCAAAATTATTCTCATACACGCAACCGTCAGCTTTTCTGTGCGGATATTTTGTTATACAAACTTGTTTGGAAAATGTCTTTTTTGTATATCTCCCGCATTTGGCTTTTTTCATAATGGATAATATCAACCCGTTTTTGAGACTGGATAGTCTGCGCAATAGAATTGGTAAATGACTTTTTTTTTGATAAAAACATGTTTTTAAATTTTATTTAAAATTAACAACATATAAGTAATAGCACACTTTTATTAAAAATCTTGGTGGTTCGAAATTTAAAAATTTTATTGTTCTTTTGGTGTGTATGCCCTCAAATTTGTGTTATTTTTGATTCAAACGAGTATTTTCTTAGAAAGAAAGCGGTCAAACTGGAAGTGCAGTCTATAACGCAATATTTTAATTTTTGTGCAAATTTAGTGCTGATTTAAGCAACGAAATTTGATACAATTTCAATCAATGTATTGTACAATATTTGCAACACTGTGTTTTATGCAAACATTTGCGATAAAATTGAAATATTCAAAAAAATAACACGTTTGTTTACTAACTGGTTTAAACCATCTAAATTTGTATTTTAATCTTAAACAACTAGACTGCTAGATAAAGCTACGCCACTTGTTTCAATCTATCAAAAGTCGCATGAGAAATTTTGTAGCTTTAGTTGTATACTACTAATGGAGTTAAACAGTTGTGAAACAATTTCATTATGGGTCAGTTTGCTAATATACAATTTATGGGTCTCATTCAAATCTAAAATTTAAAAAATGCATTGTTTTAATAGGAGGAATATAAAATGAACAGGAGGGATAGTGTGAACGCGCCTTACGGTGTAAACATTATAAAAAAAGTATAAAAAAACAAGAATTGCTATTGAAAACTGGGTTTGTGTTTACCTGCTTATCCGATCGTGATGCAGTGTACCAAAAAACTGTTCTGATTTCCCAAATGATACCAAGAGGAATTTTTGTAGCTATTGTTATTCTAATGAAGAGGTTTAAATCAAGCTATGATACAGCGTAATACCCACACACTTTTTTACGCCAAAACCAAATTATATGTATTATTATAAGTAGTTATTTACGATGCTTTAGCACTTTTTTCATAAGTAAATGCTTTCAATCTAGTTATTAAATGAGACTTATATGTTTGACTTTTAATCAACATAACCCGGGAAAAAAGGAGGTTCCCGTTTCGGAAGTTGTCTTATTATTTCGTCTTGCCTACCAGCATGATAGATTTACCGGCATTTGATTGACCTGTTTGTTGCTTTTGAGGTAGATTTAACTGCTTCCTATAGTGCTCCTACTAGGTTTATTTTAACAATGTAGGCAGTACCACCTGCCTCCAGATAGGCCGCATGGCAGTTTTAGCTGCCTTCGCTTTGTTTTCTATATTTGTTCCCAATTTTTTTAACCCTATTAACTGTCTGCCTTTTGATTTCCACATAGATCTATTAAATTTTTTCTACCTCCTAAGTGCCTTCAGTCCACCAGGAGACAGCTTGAAAAACTTCCGTACCTTTAATTTTATGTAGACATTGGCCATTATTGGAAATTTTTATTTTGGGTTTCATTTTTATGGATACTTACTTTTTTTAAAATCGGTATAAATTTCATGTGGTTTGAAACTAAAAGAAAACTGGCTGCTTTTTATATACAATATATTTTTTTACCAAAAAACAACCAAAATAATATAAATGTTTTTGCTTTTAACTTTGCAATAACAGGAGAGTAAAACTAATTGAAACACAGATAATTAACAACAAAATACATTGATTTTAAATCCAACGAATCGCAACAAGCTTAATATACCTTAAAAAAATTAACTCCACCGAATTGATAGTTTAGTTTTTTTTTACTTCTAAGAGGCATAATTTTTTATTTATACCAAGTATAATATTCACTTGTCCAATGCACATATTAAAAATAGATTTTTATAATATAGTATTCGCCAGGAGATTTTTTCCAATTAGAAATTTTTTTATATTTAAATTTTTTTTCAATTCTTAATATTTAAATTTTTACTGTTGTAAATTACAAAACCTTTTTCTACAGGTATTAAAAGTAATCATTAAAAATCCAATTAGTCAATATTACGGTAAACAAAATGTACGAATTTTATTTTGTCTGTGACAGGGATATTCCTATGTAACAAACACATAACATTAAGTTTGTATGTATGTGTGTACCAACCACAGTAAAAACGTTGTGTTGTTTTCAGAAAAAACTGCTATTGCGTAGTTTTTAAAACCCTTTAATGCTTACTAACAGTCATTAAATGTTTCTTTTTCAAACAGTCTTTTAAAAAAATCGGCGTCGCCAATAGATGGATAGTAAACATTTGCTCATTGCATTATGATTCAGTTTCCTTTAAAAAAGAAAGGTTATTTTATTTTTTAAACGAAAGATTGCTTAAGTACACCAAAATTCTAAATGGAGTAATATTGTAAACTATAACATATGAGCGTGTCGCAAATACATTATAAAAATAATCTATAAAAGTTTGTCATCTTTATATGGGTGAAAAAATACGAAACTTATTTTGTTTTTTGTATTTCGTTTGTTTAGGAAAAAAAACTTAATTAAAATTTTAATATAAAATGATATCAAAACTCAAACAATAAAAATATAATTATTACCTTTTCAAAACTCGCTTCCAACAATAATAATTATTTTTAAGACTACAATTTTCATATATAAGCACAACAAGAAATAAAAATAATAACACATTTTGTACATAAAATGCTCAAAAACATTATTCAAACAAAACGCTAAAATTTTGTATTCAACACAGCCATACTCTTATTTATTAGTAACGACAGTTAACAATAAATATATTTAGTTGTTTTAGTAATTAATTTAATTATCACTACTCTATATGTCACTCATTTGATTTTATTTAATAATACTTTCGTGGCGAGAATTTTTCAGGATCAAATGAACAAAATTTATAGTGATGACCAATACATATACAACGCTTGTTTTATTGTAAAATTTTTAAATATTATTCTAAAAATTGATTAGACAAGTATACCAGGAGGAGCCAGTGCAATAAAAACTTGTTAATCAGGTTAAATGTTACCACGTGGTCCGAAACTTATTTTTTTTAATTAATATAGTGATGATGTGACAAAATGATTTTTTAATATTCCAATGCATATTGGATTTAATCATATTTCTTCTTTAAGATTTAAAGTTTTTTAATTAAATGCCATTTCACTATTTTTTTTAATTGTCGCGTCTAAAAATTTTTGGTTTTAACTTGATCAAAAAAATTTTAAAAAAATTTTAAATCCATTTTTGACAAACTAAAATAGCACCCAGAAAAAACATAGCAGTTAGAACAAAATCAGTTAGAATCACTATAGATAATGACAATAACTCGTTGTATTTATACTACGGAACCTTTTGAATATAAAAAAATCTGCAAGATTCAAAAATATTGGCTTTGAGTATCAGTTGCCCACTAAAGCTTTTGTAAAAAATGCAACTCTTCTGTTATAATCAAATCGATATACTTTTGGAATCAGTTTCCAACTTTTTAAGTACAAACTAAAAACCACTTGGTTTTTTTTTTAAATTACGCGTGATATTCACTTTTAATATAAATATTAGAGAACCAGAACTTTTATAACGTTCTATAGTTAATTATTTAGTTTTAATTCCCGTTTATATTTTAGGAAGTTATAAATCCTTTTGAGATTAAAAATGATTAATTTATGCAAATGCCTTATATTTTGTTTTCTTTTTTTATTCTTTTATTTAGGTGCATATAAATTCAGTGCAGAGTACGTATACTATTTTCTGTATGTTCCAGTTTTTTGACAAAGTAAATAAAAAAAAGAAATAAAAGAAATCAAAACAGTCACAGGAATCTGTATTCTGTACATATGTTAACTAATTGTGCTATATTAACTCATTTCAGGTGCGGAACGTTCGTTTCGAAAGTCCAAAGGGGGCCAGTTTACTCGTAACCGTTCGGTGCGACGCCGCAGCAGCGGAATGAGACTGCCGAAACCCAAAACGAACAAAACTGGAAAAATGGAATTGCAGGAGCCTTTGGACAGTCAAGGAGCACAAACGAACCAAACGGTTCCTTTCGCTTCGCAAACCGCGAGATTTTCCTTCAGCGAGAAACGATCGGTAAGTGCTAAATTTTTTCTTAAATAAAAGCTGAAATTAAGAAAACGTAAGTTTTTTGATGTATATAGTTTTAGATTTATATTTGTCTTTTTTAAATGTGACAATTTAACGGAAATTTGCGTAGAAACTATATTGTTATGTAAGTGAACTATTTTTTAATACGCTAGGGCGGTAACTGTATTTACGTAGAAACTATATTGGACATGTTAACGAATAAAAAAACTAATATTAATTGTTAATTTCAATAAGTAATTATTCAAAAATCAGAGTTATTAATAATATCTAATTATGTTGAACGTGCTCGTTTAATTTCACGCAAGTATTGTCACTTTTTTGTCTCAGACAACTGTTAATACTCCAGGTCTTATATGAAATATGTACTTTGTATCACAATTCCGCAGATTTCTAATTATGAATTTGTGTTGGGATGGAATGGGAATTCTATATGCTATATTGTTAGAAAAGACATCTCCGTTAATACAAAATCTATTTATTTTAAATTCGATATATGGTTTTCCGCCACCAAGGGTACAACATTTTAGTTTAATCGGCCAACTGTTAAAGGAGTAGTTCGTTAGAGCGATATAAGAGTTCAAATCATGGAAGCGTTGCTTTAAAGATTGAAAGACACCCAAAGTTTATGAAAGAGGCCGATCTTTACACAAGAAATTCAGTGAATAAACTGCCGAAACAAGAAAAAATTTTTTGAATTTGAGTAAACTGCACAATTTTTTACAGTAATCATAGTATTTCTAAAAAACCCTAAAATCATGAATTCAAAAACAATATACTATCCTGTTGTTTTAGTTTTTTGAATTTTTGAACATTATGACAAATTTTTTACATATTATCCAAATTTATTATATGTTTTCCGCTATTAAACAAAAACACAAAACCACCTTTATTGTCTAAGTTATTTAAACAATAGTGTCCCACTAAAAAAGATCTATTGGTTGTTATCATTTTTTATTTGTTTTGTTGTTTGTATATAAATTATAATTTTATACTTAATCAAAGACCCCTGCAATGTTAAGTAAATTGTACCACAACAAATTTGGAAAGATTTTCCAAACTTAAAGACGGTAAGAAAAATATTTTTAAAAAGCTTTTCATAAGTATATTTTCAAAAATAGCAAAATAAAATTTTTTTTTAAAATTTTAAAAAACCCAAATTGTTTTTTCTTTTTGGTTTTTTTTGCCAAAAGTGCAAAATATCATGTATTGCTCATCAATCTGTAAAAATTATGTCACCAGTTGGTAATTCTGATAGAAGTTTTTTAAACTTAAATTCACTGTGTAGTTATTTATTGATTTTAACTTTTTATGTTATTACGAAAGGTTTATACTAGTTCACTTTTCCACAAAATATATTAAAAAAATTGTATGCCTGGTAAGCTATAATAATTTTTAAACTGTAACAAAATCTGGGTAATACTCATTTAATGAATTAATTAGCTATAAATAAATATATATTTTAACGGGATTTAACCCCAATAAATCAATTGTTGGCCAGGCAGCTAACACGATTTTCATTCCAAGGTTTCAAAGCCTATCAGCGTGTTTCTTTACTCAGACACAACGGTAATGGGTAAAAACTCACTATCGGATTTTAAAGGTTTTTTCAAAGAAGCACGCTGATGATTCGAACCGTTGCAGTAAGATCTTTTTGGCTGCCCGGCTGACAATTAATTTATTAAGATTAAATCCGGTAAAAAATATATATTTATCAATCATGAAACCCCGAAAACCGCTTAAATTAGGTATAAGTAAACTATGCCTCTTAAGAAACTCAAAATACTAATAATTTCTCAATTTTCATCATTGCGTCTAAAAATAAAAAAAATTACAGACAGAGACTGATATTCAGCAGCCGCATTCAAGCTAATTAAAACTAAAAGTTATTAAGATATAAACCTATTGGTTAAAAACACCACATTTAGAATTTTTTAAGACGAATTTGAGTGATTTGAATGATTTTATTTCTTTTTGACTGGTTACCACATTATGATCATGATCGCGTCTTGGAGGTGAAATGTAAATGGCGTCTTTCTGCTCCGTATAATATAAGGATGAAAAAGTCGTAATACACAGGCCCTTTTTTATGGGTTTTAAACGCGTTTTTTCACTCCAATAAAAAAAACGAAATTCATTTTGAAATTAAATTTTGTTTCCAGAAGACACACTCTAAAACTCAAAACACACGATGCTCTTTTTTTAGTTTTTGTAGTATTAATGTACTTTATGTAAATGTTATTTGACGGTTAGGGTTATGGTTTAAATAATAAAAAATTTAAAGCTTAATTTCAAATTGAATTTTGGATTAAGAAAACGCGCTCTAAAACTCAGAACACATGATGCGCATTTATAGTTTTTGTATTAAGTATATATAGTATAATTTAGTTTATGTACACATTATTTGACAGCTGTTTAGGGTTAGTTAATTGAGAGACTAAAACATAGGTAAGCAGTCTCCCGATTTTTTAGAGGGTAGAACAAAAATTTTTGGAAGGGGTTTCCTAATTCCTCTATTTTTAGCGTTTTTAGTACGGGGACCTATAAATAAGCACGGGGAAGGGAGGAGGTTGTTGGAGTAACCCCCCAAATTCTGAGATGGGGGATTTAATCTCCCCTGTTTCTCGGATTTTAACCCCCACCCCTAAATTCGGGTTTAACCAACCGGTTTAACCCCCCACCCATGAATTCGGGTTTAACCAACCGGTTTAACCCCCCCACCACTCCGGATCAACTTGCCCATGTATGCTGACCCCCAAATTTTAGGGGAATGTTAGAGAAAAATTACTTTCGGGAGTTTTAGTTTTTTCCGGGAAATAAATGTATAATCCCAAAAACCCCTCTGTCTCGTTACGTGATTTTTGGAGACGTCAGCAGAGAACATGTAGCCATTAAAAATTTCTTGAACTGCGAAAATCACGATAAGCAAAACCCTACGATTTACACGGAAGTTGTTCAGAGTTAGAGATCATCACAGAGTTATGATGTTATAGAATCATTTTTAGCCAATTAGGGTTTAGGAAAAAATACAGATCTCTTATTCATTGGAGATCAATTTTTTCCCAAGCGCTAATTAGCTAAAACAGCACTTTCCACAACCATTTCCACAGAGCAAAACATACATGTATATGACGTGATCACGAATACTATGGCATTTTGATCATATTTAAACACTTGACGTGAATGGCAACTTGGATTCGAAAGTAAAAATTGGTTTGGGGTTAAATTTAGGCTTTTGCTTAAGCTTAAAAATAGGTCTTAGATATTTTACACTTTCGGTTTCCAGTTCTCAGTTCCCGATTTCAAGTTCACTTTTCTCAACTTTCGGCTTCAAATCCCCTTTTTGGGTTTTAAGTTCCAGCTCCAAATGCTCTAGGTTCCACTGACCCTTTTGGCCAACCCAAATATTTCTTAAATTTCTTAGTATTTCTTAAGATTGAAATAGTTTTTTTCTTAAATATGCTAAATTCAATCCAACAAGACAGAAAATATATTTGGCAGAATAACAATTTACCATAAAAATAAAATTGATGAAAGAAAAATAACAGAAAAAACACAAATTTAAAGCACCCAAAAGAAGTTTTAATAAATAAATGAAGAGATATTATTGTTAAGTACTAACTCTCTTTGATTAAAATAACGATTTCGTCAATAAGAAAACGAAATATTATTTTCCTGTGTTAAGTAAAAAAATTGGTTGCATTAGCATCCGCGTCAAAAATTAAACCTTTTTTTTAGAATACTTCGTTTTGTTTATAGTTTTTTAACAATATAAAGTTGTCAAGTAAAAAAAATTATACTAAATATATGACCACTTATTCCTTAAACAAAAACTTAATTAAAAATTAATTAAACTCTCTATTATTATTGTGTACTAATAATATTTCTAAACTATGATTTTTTTCAATGAGTTGTTTGTTTACTTTCTTGACGTAATTATTCAGCTGAGTGTCTTTCTATAATCACGAATAAGTTTTCTTTTATATTTAAGTCTATTTATAAGTTTGTTTTTGATGACAGATCTTAGCTTAAATTCATTACAATATATTAATAATGTATTTTCTAATTATAGGAATCAAATATAAAAAAATGCCCTCTAAAAAGCACTTTTGAAGTTTAACTCTAATTCTTCGCACGCTCTTTGAAGTAATATTTAGCGCTTTTTCACCAAAGAAAAAAGTGTTGATTTCCTACTAAAAGCGCCTTGTTTGTACTTTACTTCATAATCTTAAAAAAGTGTTGCTTTCCTACTAAAAGCGCCTTGTTTGTACTTTACTTCATAATCTTATATGGGAAACGTCAAAACGCTATATTAACCTGGATAATTTTTTCAAAACACTCAAAAATGTTAAGCTGAAAAAGATAGTTTCTACAATTTTTTTGCCATTTTTGTTTAGAAAATACATTTAAAGTCACGTATTTACATTGTTTAATAATTTTTCGTTAAAGAGACATGATAGTATTCTGAAGATTTTGAAAGCAATATTAATCAACCAAAACTGTGCAAACGTTGATTAAATTTAAATTATTAAAAAAATTCACGGTAAAAGATTTATAAAATTTTGAAAAATATATATTAATATATTATTTAACTTGTTCTGTTCTGAAGATTCAGTTTGTTTTATTGTTTGAAAAAAATTGCTAAATATTCTAAAATGTATTTATTGAAAAATTTTCTGTTTTTCATGCTAAATCATGAAAAGACACATTTATGGCGTTTTAAACAAACTTATGTACAGAATTATTTACATTAGTTTATTACTGCACAAATTAATCATAAATATTTGTTATTATGTTTATTTTGATAAATTTGTTTTTTTACAGCTAAAGATTTTTCAACTAATACCAGACATCAAAATTGAGTTATTATAAAATTCGTGAAAAAAATACCAACTTTTTACTTACTATTTGGAGTATTAAAAAAGTATTTCATATTTTGACTAAAAAGTAATGTATTAGAAAAATTCATTTAAAAATTTTAAACATATTTAAAAATTGCTCCACTTGTTATCATTTTAGCTCAGAATTGCTTAAAATTTTTACACTTGAGTCTTTACAATTGAAAGCACTTAAGCAAAGCACTTGAGTCTTTTTAAATTTTTGATTTGAGAAAACAGTGTCTACAGATTTTACTAACTTTAGTATTATTGTAAAACTAAATATAACATATAAAATGTAAGCTTAAAACTTTTTTTAAAAAAATGTTAGTAATAACAAATCTGCAAAATGTCTTTGTAAATAGGATTTAAAACCTTGTTCATAATTCGTCCAAAGTGTTCAAAGGCCAAACTACTTCAAAGGACGGTTCTTAAGCCTAATACGTTTTTCGTCCAAAAGACAAAGTCCTAGGAATAGTCCAATAGCAGTCCAAAAGTTAGTCTAAACACAGAATTCCAAAGGAAAAAATCCAAAAAACAGTGTCCAAAGAAGACTTTCAAACGTGTTCAGTTTATACTGGCTCCAAAATATCCAAAGGACAAAATCCAAAGAACAATTTTAGACAAGCAAACCTTGTCTTTTGCCGCTGGACAATTTAAAGGTCTCTTTTAGACACACAAAACAACTGTATTTGGGACGTGCTTTGGACTGTCTTTTAAACAGTATTCAAAAAAGCATTCGTAATTCGTCGTCCAAAGGAATCTTTGCATATGTTGTCCAAAGGAAATTTTAGCTTGTCTAAAACTATTTGGAATTTGTCCGTTGGATGAAGTATAAATAAACATGTTTGAATATTTCCTTTTGCATTGTGTCTTTATGATTTTGTATTTTGGAGACTTTGAATTGGACAAAGTATGAACCAACCTTAATCGAAAAAAAATTATTCAGATGACTTTAATATGGTTTATAGTACAAAACATGTTAAGTTTGAACTGAAGTTTTTTTATTAAAACAATTTAATTTAATGCTTGCTTATTTGGCTGCGTCTTAAACGTAGACGTAGCGCGTTTGAAGGCTAATAATTGTTTGAAAATAAAAGCACTGATAATTATGTTCCTGCTGTAAATAATAGTTTGTTATTTTTTTCCTGATTTTTTTTATGAGAGGGAAAGTTATTTCTTTTTCACTATCGGCGAAATTTCTCTGACAGTTCTGTCGTATTATTGTGCCAAATTTAACTATTACCACCTTTTACCTAAATAACTTTTTATGCGTTCTTTTCATCACTTTTTTTACCGCACACATTCATTTACATCTGTTTACACAAAACTGTGGCAAGGCATTTTCACTCCTTTAAGTTCGTGTAGTCCGGTGTAAAATTTAAAATTCCTTTTTTTCTTTTTCACGCGATCTGCAAACAAGTCCCTGGGAACGGTTTCCTCGTTTCATCTAACGCCAGACATGTTATAATTTTAATTTCAACAGTCGTTAGCATTTTTAAGTCTTTTGGGATTTTATGGGTGATGATTATTTTGAAGTATCTACTGGTGAACTCTATTATGACAACTGGAAGTATCAAGTTGAGAAGGCGAAAATTAAATTTATTACCTCGCTGCGAAGGATTTTTTCTAAAAGTTTTCGTTTGAAGCCGGTTTTAATTTTTCATAAGTGTAAAAAAGTGGGATGAGTATATCTATACTGCCACCTTAAATTAAACCTAATTTAAATTTACGGTGTCGGCAATTTTTTTGTTGTAGTATAAGGTAATGATAATAGATCGTTCAAATCTTGTTTTTATCGGGATTTTTATTTATAAAAAAAAACATTAAAAAAGTTAAAAAATTGTCATCTGTTTGTATTTATAACTTTTTGTTTTATAATTACACAAAACATTTATTCAGGATTTTCTGCCTGTTGTTTTTCGTAGTATGATCCCGGAACGCGCAGCAAAAATAATTTTAAATTTATATTAAAATTGTTAAACCGGAAAAAATCCTAAAAGTAAACATTTATAAAATGTAGCGGTTTCAGCATCTAAAAGTTATAATTTTTAAAAATACTATTTACAAATATTTTCGCATTGTAAGCTCACCATGGCAAATTACATAAGCATAAAGCGTTTTATAATTTAAAATAATTCAGTAAACAAAAAAGTTGTTTAGTAAACTATATGTGTTTTTTGGTCTAATGTCATAGTTTATTTAAAAATTCAAAGTAGTTTAGACTACATACATTGTTTTCAGTTAAAAACATTGTAATTAATATTAATGGCTTTAATTTTTACGGCTGTTTTTTATAGATAGAAATATCATTCCAAGTGAAAAAGCATAAGTGCTTGCAAGTTTATTAAAAATACTGAAAAATTAAATGCAACCACCATAAGGAGGGTTTTTTGTTTATTTAAGAAAATTCCCAAAATATCCTATATTTATAAAAACAATTTAGACTTTGAACAATTTTAGCAGCTTTGTGATACTCTAAAATATTGTTTATCACTCAAAATGAAATAAAATTTACACTTAAAAACAATTGAAAATCTTAAATTCTAAATTATTACACTAAAAGTTTTTATTAATCATAGTTTATATCAAGGTTTTTTTCACTATTTTTGATATTAACACTTTGGGTTTTATGCACCATGATTTGACTTTATTATGTGTAAACAAAAGGTTTTCATTTTAAAAATCCATAAAATAATTTTTTGATATAAACTTGAAGGGAGAAATATATATAATTCTAAAATTTCTACCATTGTTTACTATACTGACATTTAGTTATTAATCAAATACTATAGTTTGATTTTTATTATATCACTTAAAAATTATTGAATTGATCAAAAACGATGTCACAGTTAAATGTTATTTTTTTAAATGAACATAATTCACAACTGTAAACATTTCTAAAATATATGAACATATAATTCTTCTGTTTTTATTTCTGCTGTATAATAACATGTGTAAAATCTTTTTTTAAATTGACTTATTTCATAAATTTAGGTAAACCTGTTTGTTTTACATCGATTACATTTACCTTACAGTTACTGTTTTATGATTGCTTCACTACAGAAAAATGCCAAAGATTTATTGTTAAATTTTTTATTGCACACGAATAAGTTTATTTTGGCTTTTTGTAAATTTTGAAATTGTTTACTTGTTGGTATTTTCATTTTGGTGATTCGATGTGGTTCAAAGTGGAATAATAGTAAAAACTTCTTAAACAATGTTGGTAAGTTACTTACACTTTATTACCGAATAAATGTTATCCGTGCTTCTTGTATACTTTGTCAAAAATCATCTGGGAGTTGATTTTAGTCGTTGAAAAAAATTTTTTTGAATATTTACATTCTTTGGAGATTCTCGGAATTTAAATTTGTGGTATAAACATTTAAGAACAATTTTTACTATCTAAAAGTATTTTTTAAAATTTTTTGTATAGGAGAATCAAAGTTGGATGACTTAACATAAAAGGATTAATTCAATTGTGCGGTTAGGAAGTTTTTTTAAAACAGCAATTTAAACCGCAAAACTTTTTTAAATTGCCGTTTTTTTAAATAATGAACAAAAATTAGTCAATCTTATGCGTTAAAAAATTGGTTTTTCTATTAAAAATAATTAATTTGATAAAAAAATTAAAAGAAGCAACTAACTGCTTTGTTGTAAAATATTCGTTCCAATATTGCAAGTAAACGAGGTCAGATAAGTTTAATTTACCTTTTATTTTCTCACACCTTGGAGTGACATTAATAAGAGTTGACAGGTTATTTAATACGCATGACTTTTAACGCTTTTTTAAAATTATTATGTTCTCAAAACGACCTAAAATTACTAATAAAATATTTTGTTAGTATAACTTGTTTTTTGTGTTTCTGACGCCAAAAAAGATTTATCCATATTTTTTAATTTATAAAACGTTTTAAACATAAAATTGAATAACTAATTTGCTATAACTGGATTTTGAAGGGTTTTATTTTGTGCATCACATTTCCAATTAAGTTTTTTTTGATTTTAGCAAGAATTATATTCTTGATTTTAGTAACAAATAATGTTAAATTCCAGAATACACCAGCGTAAATATTTTTGCAAGTTTTAATCGCGATTGGTTAAAGTAAAAAATTGTTCGAAAAATTTTTTTAAACTAAAAAGTAAAATTATGTTTAATGAAAAATCTATTTTATACAAATCTGTAATTTCTGAGAAAGATATTAATGAATATGTAAGTTAGTACCATAAACGATTTAACTTCCCAAAAAGGTAACCAAGCCTTGTAAAACATTTGCGGAATTCTTTTTATACAAAAGATTTAAGTTTATTAACTGCTGTTGAGTTTAATTTTCATTAATTCCACGATATTTTAACGGACATGACATTTTGTTCTGTTCCATTAATGGGATTAATTCTAAAAACACACTATCTAATGTCAAAAATTTCTTTTATACAAAACATTTGGAAGTTTAATAAAGCTATAGTGCTGTGTAGTTTGCGTCACTCTTTTTACTTTACTTTCAAATATATTGTAAAAGTTTTTGTTGTTGTTGCTGTTTCTTATGTCCTTGATTATAGTGTCTGAGACTTCCGCCAGAAATATGGTGTTTTTAATAGACACGCACACGGTGCCACGAATAAATTGTTTATATTCATATCAATGTATTTTATGTAATTAAAATTGAGTCCGCATTTTAATGGAGATTTTTGGACTGGACAGAACATCATTTGCTTGTCCAATAGTTCTTTGGACTTGTTTTTTAAGCTCTTTGGACGAAGTATAAACAGGTTTAAAATTTTGTTGGGACTTTGTCCTTTGGCTTTTTTTTCATGTGGACTTTTTTGACACTTTAGACTATGTATAAACCACCCTTTAATTTTTATCTTAATACCATTGCTATTATTGCATAATGGACATATTATTGCGTTGATTTGTAATTTTAATTGTTCATTGAAAAGTGAAACATGTATGCATAAGACATATTTATACATTCCGAAAACCCATCAAAGTTACATCTGATTATGAAAACGTATATACTGTTAAATTAAGTTTAAAATGTTTTTTTGGTTTTTGTGTTTTTTGCATTCAGCAAACAACAATAACGGTTAATGTAATTTTGTTAATAGTACAATAATTAATAGTTTAAGGAAAGATGTCAATGAACACTGGACTGTCATCTTGTCGGTTTGCAATAGTTTTTTATTGCTATGGTTAGATTTTTTCGGTAGAAGTTTTCTTCTAAGATAAATTTCGTTTGTGATTTGTGGGTTTGTGATTATGTGATATGTGATTTGTTTTTAATAAGGTGTTTTTCCACGGAAAAACTTTTGCGAGCAAGTTTATTTATAAATTAAAAATTTGTTGATTTAGATCTTAAGTTTTTGAATATTATTCAAAATGAAATTATTTGGTATAAGAATATTGATTTGAAACAAAAACAATTTGTTGTGAAAGTAATTTTTTCAACAGAAGCACCGGTGTGTTGGAAATGCATTAATTGTTAACCCATATTAGAACAAACACAGTTTCAAAATATGGCTCTTTCTTCAATTTTTTTTACGAATAGAAATGATTTATAAATTTATATGAATTCTTCAATAAAGATTCTTAGTCGCTACTTGGGAGATACATGTGTTAGAGACTTACAAAATTATTTGCATTGAAGAAATATACAATTCGTCAAAAAAGAAATTTCAACGTGTAGCTGAAAAATACCTATTCATAAATATATCTTTCGTACCTATACATCGAGTGTTGTGATAACTATTGCTTAAGTGGTTTTTCACTGACTGCACATTTTTTTTACATTTTAATTTTGCCAATTGTTTTGGTCCGCATGTGAATTGTTTTGCTGTGATAGGAAAGATTTGTTTACTTCGATTTGCCCAAAGGGGCGGTGAGGCAAAAGGCAGCGGTTCTGGGAGTTTTATAGGCCTTATTATTTCATTTCCCTGTAATACAACGCGCGAAGGTCAGTTAAGTCCACCTTTCCCCGTTGAGGGCGAGAATTTTCACAGAATCCCCGACCATTACGAAAAATAACCCGCTGTTTTTTAAAATCACCTTCCATTTTTATCACAAAAGGGCTTCTTTGATTATGAAAACAAAGTCATAAATTTTTTGTAATTTTCGTTTTCGAAATTAATTTGGCATTTTGGCTTTATTAACGGCTGGAAGTAATGTTTTTCCGTGATTTTTTGATCATAAAATACGGTTTGACAGAAGCGCGCGCACAAAAGGATAAACGAGAAAGGCGACTTTTGGACGCATGATTTGACCAAATCTGGGAGTCAATTTCCAGTGTATGAAGAGATACGTAATATTATTTGAATTTAATCTTAACTAATCGCCAGACATTCCTCGCCTATTTTTAACTAATTGTAGTGCTCTTCTTAATTGATTAATTAAAAGTCAAATTAGTTTTAACTGAAATATCAAAATTGTGTCTATTTTTATAATACTTATAAAAAACGGTGTTTAAAATTTTATAAAAGTGTAATGGTTTGTAATGCTTTATTAAACTTTGAAATTTTTGTATTTGTAAAGTGGATATTTAAATACATTAAAAATAATCTGCGGTAATCATAACCAATAATTTATAACACACTTATTTGACAACTGCCGTTGTGTTGATATTTCGGATGTACGAAGTCCTAAAAAGGAGTTGTAAAATCAAAGGGCGATGATGTAAGTCTCCGCTATCAGTTAGTAGATGAGCTTTTAAGACTTAAGATATACGTTTGATTCTTTTTAAATATTTTTTAGTAAAAAACCTAGAATAAAAATCGGGCGCATTCCTTTTATCTAAAAAAACACCATGATTTTATTCGGTCTTGAACTTTTAAGCATCACAAATGATATAAGTTGACTTAATTTGTGTTATGTTCTTGTTATTTTTATTTGCATTCCGAAAATTTATATAAATATGTTTTGATCTCGATTAAAAAAATTTATATCTTACTTTTTATTTAGCTAATTCTTGTTTTATAAAAATGCACTGTTAAAGTTTTTTATTATTTTAATAACATTTGTCAATTATTAGAAATATTTTTTTTATTTTGTTAAAATCATGTAAACAATGAAGTCTAAGCATTTTTTTATTAAAGGAAAGCAGACATAGTTCGACAAAAAACATTAAATATATCGTTATAACTTATATTTTTGCTTCCAATAGCCATATTATATTCACGCATTATTGTTTTTTCTGTACTAAAAATAATTTAAAAGATTTTATAATATATTTATCTATATATCTATTTAAATAAATTTATATAGGAAGATAATCAATTGCTATAATTAGGATAAGTCAGATGTGGTTTATTGTTTGAAATAAAAATAGAAAAATAATAATAATGTTTCTGCAATTTCGGAGCAAGCTTTGATTTTTGAATTTAAAAGTTCTTAAATTCTGCCTTATTAATTTTATCGTAATTATGGAATGGTAATCTATGAATCTCTTGTAAGTAAATTTGAGGTCTGAAAAATGCGTTCACAACTGTTGACTAAAGTAAATTCTTTGGTAACAAAAGTGCATAATTATACAGATTGCAGGTCCAATAAGCTGCGCGTTCGCCCACTACGTTTTATCTACAATTTTGACTATATTTTAGTAGCTATGTGAAATTCCCGGATTAAAAATTAATGCCGGAGACATTCCTACATCTTTTTTTTGCAAATAATTTTTTTCTTCAAAATATTAAGAAACAATCATTTAAAAGAAAATTATATTACGGGTTGTAACATCTCTGAAAAATGACCCAATTGACAAAAAAAAACTGAAATCTTTAATTTTAGTGTAGTGACAAATTAGTGGGCATACCTGCTGCTGTAAGTGAGATGTGGATTGGAGCCAATCTTTTTAATTATATAAAATGTTATTTGTTACGATCACATAACGATTTTTAAGCTTCCAGGTTTTTGTTTTTCTGAATTATACTAGAATGTATACGTCTATTGTTTGAAAAAATTTTAAAAAAATATTTTTTCTAAAAAAATATAGTATTCAAAACGAATATTTCAAATAAAAACAATTTTAAGTCGCTTCCATAATTGCTTTTAACAATAAGTATTGCTTCATTTGACTTGAATTAGTTACTACGATATTGACAACTATACTAAATAAGGCTAAAATTCTTTTTCTAGTAAATCATATTTGTTTTTAGATTGGTTGTGAGATGCGATAGCCTAGCATAATGTAATGTAAACAAATAATAACTAAAATAAAACGATTATTTAAGTTTTATATTATCTTTTATAGGCAAAAAAATCTAGCTGACCGCGATATTTGCAGTATTGAATCGGCTATTTAACAACAAAAACATTCAAAATTTTTCAATAAAGCGGATTAATAACAATAATTAAAAATTGTGTTTAAATAATTATTTATTAATTTACCTAATTTGTAACCTAAATGCAAATTTTTTAAGGACTAAAGTTGGTTAATTTTTCTATCTTCTGGCGGAGAGCGGTGGAATTTAGTAAAAAATTCTGCGTTCTTATTGGTTTTTTTAAAAAACACGTCATTACCGCACAATTTTAATTGGTCTCTTCATGTCTGCATTCTAATTTTCAGCGTCAGCCAGATATAATTCAACCATCTATCTATTTATATAAAACTTGATGTACTTGCGTGCGTGCGTGCGCACGCACGCATTTTGAAAAAGTAACATTCACATTTTTATACTACGCAACCTCTCCAAAAAGGCTTTTGGAATTTGCTACTGACATTTTTCGTCTCTAAATTGGCTTAAAACTATTGGTACTAGATCTTAGTCGATTATAAACAACAATTTATTGTTATATTGAAAATTAAAGCAGGTTTTTACGAGAAGTTGCATTGCAAAAATTTACAATTTTCGAACACGAAATTAAATTTATTTTTATTTAAATTTTGCGTTTTATTTGAAAGCAGTTAATCCTCTTACTCATTGTTAAATTTTGGATCACAGGTGTTTCAATTCTATAAGATAGATTATTCCATATTTTCATGTGCTTTTAATACGCCAAAAAATCCAGAAAAATTATTATTTAATTCCACTATAAAATAATTTTTGAAATGATTTACTATGTACTAAGCTAAAACTCTGGTTATTAATACTTTGAAAACTTATTTATGTGCTAAATATCTGATCAAATTTTTAATTTGAACTTATAATTCTATTAATTTTGAATTAGAGTAAAATAATAATGGAGAATCACTACGGTTAATTTAGTGTACACAAAGGTCCCGAGAAGAATTGAAAATAATTTGTATAAGACCGGAAAAAATGAAGAAGAAAAAAATATTTACCACCAGCTGTTTTTTTAGAATAGTTATTTTTGTTTAATTGTTGTTTTCGTGTATTATCATCTTGTTTTTTTAGTTAACCAAAGTCATGTACTAATTATTTTTAAATCTTCTTAAGACCTTTGTGAACATTGAATTAACTTTCGTTATTTCTCCATAAATTTAAAAAAATTAAAATTATTTACACGTTAGCTTTTTTTTCAGATTTAAACTTTTAGTTCTTCTTTGTCCGACAAGCATACAAAATTAATGACTAAGCCCAAGGTCACCCATTATGTTCTGGAGCATTAATTATATTTAAAAATAGCCCTCTGTGATTAGTTATATTTTCCCAGTAAATAATGTTGTTTGGCACATAAACTAAGGAAAATAGTTTGATTTTTTTGCTGAGGTGAAATAATTAAATCATTTATTTAGAACTGTTAGAGCCGAGGGTACTTAAAGCTTGGAACTTGAAGTGGAAAATGGGGAGCTTAAAGTCGAAAGCGTGAATTTGTTAAATTCTGTCCTTAAGCCCAAAGCAAAGCCTTAAGGCTGGTTCATACTTATGACATAACGTCCTTTAGACAAAGTCCAAAGGACAATTTTAGAAAAACCAACGCGTCTTTTTTCATAAGTATGAACCAGCCTTAAGCCTAACTCGAACAATTTTTTTGCCTCCAATTTCAATTTGGCATTTTTGCAGCTCCAAGTTTTTAAATTTTGCGACGACTCCAATTCCCCTGCTGACGGCTCCAAAGACCCCGTACCATCAAAATAAATTTCTATTTTTTACTTATATGCACTGTAAAATACTTTGTTTTTCGATTGTGTAAATTGTATTTTAAAAAAAAAAACATCCAGTTTTTTGTAAGCATTAAAGAATTCTTAACATCAGTTGAAATTTTTTCAATAAAGCTCAGAAAAAAAAATAAAAGAAATCAATTACAAGGTTCACCGAAACGCATGTGTTTTTTGTTGCATTTGTTTATCCCAGACGCAACTCCCAGATTTTTCTTCAAAAGATAATAAAAGCTTTTTTTAAACTCGAGACTGGTTTTGTTACATATGTGAAATAGATTTTCTACATGTTTCCCGACGGTGAAAACTGGTTGAGATTAATCTTCTTATAGTTTTTTCTTGTGTATTCCTGGTGGGTTACTACAAAAAAAACAACAAAATTGTTACTTTGAAAATACCTTCTGCGACTTTTCTTTTCTGGGTGATAGAAAGATAGGGAACATAATGCATCGGAGTTGAAATAACTCCGGTGATTACGATTTATTTTTCCGTCGGTTATCAAAATCGTGACAGAAAGATCGAGTCACGGTTGCGATTAAATTCAATACGACTCTGACTCATTCCACTGTGTACGGTGTGGTAAATTTTGTAGTAGTCGGTGTGGTGTTCAGTTCAATATGAGGAAATCGAAGAATGAAAAAGTATCCCAAAAAAAGGCCTTGGTCGGTATTTGAAAACTCGATTGTTCGATTGTAGTGGAGCCCTGAGTGTCCCTCTTGGTGGCAGGAGATTAATATTCAGAAAAGTTGCAGGAAATTATTCCGCGCGCTTGTAAGTCGTTTGTCATAAAATATGGTTGTCAACACTTGAATCCGTGTGTCTTTACATTTTATTTTTAAAATGATTCTGCCTTCTGATCATTATTTTGTTTCGCTTGTCCGTTGACTGTTTACTATAAATTTACTACAAAAAATAGTTTCTTTAGCGGATTTATAGAAATATATCTTGAAGAATTAACACTGCTTTACTATAAACATCGCAATATTTTAAAGTCATAAACTTCGTGGTCAAACTTTGAAGAAACATTTAGTCAAAATAATCGTAAGCTTTTTGGTAATTGGACATTATATGACCTATACTTTTTGATTCATTGAGCAAATAAATAATCCAGTCAATTTTGTTTTAACTCATCATTCATTTTTTTAATTGACGCCTGATAAAATGTATTTTGGTTAGAAATTGCAAATTTTCTTAGCCGAAACGGTGGTTATTTTTAATATTATTCTGTTTTGGTTCGAGGGACGTCACGAGTGTAAATTTGTCAGGCGCTCCAGGCCAAACTGTGCCTACCAGGCCAGCAACGGCCAGTTCAATCTTGCTTACATTATTTTGTTCATTTGTCAGGGTCAGATAAACCTTTTAAAAGCGTTGTTAATTATTCCATTCAAACGCTTTTAATGTTAAAGTTCAAGCTTAAGTTCTGAGGAATCGTAGCGGTTCAATTTTTTACAAAAACTGGGTGGACGTGGCAGTATATTTGGGGTACCAGTTAGTCAGACCCTTGGCAAATAATCATAAACACAGTCCAAATAACGATGATAAACAGGTGCGACCCAGCCTGGTACGGCCTGATTATTGAAGAACAATCTGAAAAATTAAGTTACGGCTCCCTTAACTCGTTGTTTTTTTACGTTTTCCTAATTCTTGGGCTAAAAAACTGTATGAAACGCAGAAACAGAAGGCGCCATGTGTTAGTAATAAATTGGTGCTCAAATCTAGCTCCATGCCATGCTTATACACTGAGGCGCAAGACGCTATATACACTCCACTTTTTATTAGCGACAATAATTAGGGATTAATGGGGAAAAACGTTTCAATTTAAAAAAAAACCGTGCACTACGAGTTAAAACAAATTGGACTGGGTTATTCACTTGCTCGTGAATCAAAACTATGAGCATATAATAATCCAATTCAAGAAAAAGCATGTAATTATTGTAAGCTTGACTAATTTTCTTTAAAACTTTAACCAGGAGGTTTATGACCTTATCGCACCATAGTATATTTGTGTGACATAATTTTTTTAAGGAAATATCTCAATAGCATAAATCAACCTAAAATGAGTCTAGATTTTTATAACTCGGGTAATACAAAATATATCGTTTTTATAAAAAATGTGGTTTTCAGTGTTTAAAAAATAATAATTTAAAGAATTGTTTAAAAAGCCCATATGTACTAAACAAAGATATCACAGCACACAGCACTTTAATGTTTATGGGTTAATTTACTGAACACCCACAAGAGCTGTTAACAGTTAATTCTTTTATTTGCAATTTTAAAGTACGCGTAATTAAAAAAAACTTAAACAAAAACTATTTGTTTATTTTTAGGTTTATTTTTTAGTATTCTTCTTCTGTTTTCTGTTGTTGCTTGCAGATTATTGCTTCGGTTAAGTATTCTTGATCAAAATAAGTGTAAAATTTTTTTAAAGCGTTTTTTGAGAAATAAAAAAAGTTTTTTTTTTACTTTTTGTAATTCAACGCCGAGTAATATGACTGCTTTGAGGTTTCGCAGTATTTTTAACGTATGTATTTTTTGTGCGTATTTTTTGCACAGAAATTCAAGTTGTTAAATTCTTTGTAAAAATTGTGTTTTTAAAAAAGTAATTTTACCCTTTAACAATATGATATTGTATTTTAAAAAGTCACTTTTTCCCTTTTTATTTAAGAGTGCTAAGTGCTAATGACTAAATTAGATGTGCAAGATTAAATATTTTTACGTCCACACTGCAATGTTAGGTTAGGTTAGGTGCAAACGTTAGGTGCTAACTATCATTAAAATGGGTAGTGGTAAAAAAGTTTGGAAAAGGCTGATCTATTAGTTGAAAAAAATAGAAAATCCAGGTTATATGAAAAAAATTAAAATACGGAAATCAAAAATAAATACCAATTAAAATACGGAAATTTGGCGAAACTGATATGAAACTCTTAGAATTGACAATAAATATTGGAAATGAACTGAGACTATAAATTTTACTTAAATGTTGTCTTACTTCATTATACCAAATGGGGTGGCCGTATTTCCAGTGTCAAATGGGGTATCCAAAAAAATGTTAAAAAATGTAGATTCAAAAAAACTCCTTAGATCATTTTTTTCGATTTTCGAACACTTTAGCTGTCTTTAAACTCCGACGCAGCCTTAATTACAATCGCATTAATTATTATTTAACCCTTTCTGATTTTTATTCCCTGGGGAAAAACATTTCAGTGTTGGTGATTAATGCTGCAAGTGTGATGCCAGAAAGCGCATAATGCGGAAAGTTGATTAAGCAGTTGATATCTGCGATATCTTTTTTCTGATGCTCTAAACTCAGTGTTAATTTTTTATAGTATAAAATAAAATTTTACGTCTTATGGTAAAATTATATCTGACTGACCTCGTAAAATTATATCGGACACGTAACAACCAATTAAAATTGTGCAGTTATGACGTTTGAAAAAAAAAAACGAATTGGAACGCTGAGTATTTTTTTATCCTTTTTTTCCCTTTTTTTGGTTTAAGTATATGATTTGAACAACCATTTAGCAATAAATTATGTGTAACACACGTACAATCTCAGAACGGAAGATTTTAGAAACGAAATAAAATGTCCACGTTGAATACCGTCGCAAAATGTCAAACTGCACCAATTACGTCTCAAAATGGGTTTAAAGAGGACCGGACTGTTTACAGTTTTTAACGCGCGGCGGACAACAGCCGCGTTTGGTCATCGGAATTTCAGGAATGTACATCGCGGACAATTGGCGAGAAAAGTCTTCACTGGTAAAACTCACCACCGCCTTCTCAGGAAAAAAATAAAAATTTCTTACAGTTTGCGGTAGGCATGGTTCCAATAAGGCCAAGATGACGTTCGAAACTTACAAACTGTCCGTATTTCGCTATTTAGGCTGTTCAATTAAGCGATAATTTGTCATATATAGAAAAACTTCGCTGAATTTATTGCCTTCTGAACATTGGACCTATTTGGCACTAACTAAGTCTGTTCGGTGGTCGAAATCGCCCGCGAAAAACAGAATCGCCAAGGTCAGATATTGCGCGCACCGATATGCTCGAACGTTGTCTTAACTGACGGAATTTTTGTAAAATTACACAGTGATAAAACAAACGAAACAATATGAACTGAACGAAG
>JASAMX010025473.1:0-10807 GCA_030248175.1 Microlaimidae sp. YZB2_3
GCCGAATTTAGGCGCTACAAAAGTATGTTTGTGTGATTGCTTTTTTATCCTGGGGCGGACCATTGCAAACGCACTCTGGTTACCAGCGAAAATAACGGGAACTAATACATTTACAAAAACACTTTTTACCGTTGTAACTGGGGAAAAGGCAATCATGGAAACGAGTTAAATTAGAAAAAAATATAATGATTTAATATTTAAATGACCTTAATGTTCAAAAAATCAGCCTGTATTTAAAATAAATATTAAATATATTGTTAAAAACAATTTTTTAATTCAAAATTTGAAATCAATGGCCGTAAAATTTCGCATCTCGGCGCTGTTCCAAGTTTTCGTTGTGCAGTAAAATTAAAACTTATTTACGTTTTTACAGTGTAAATCGAATCCATGGATATTTTGACGCACAAGGACCAACGTCCAAGCGAGTGAACAGATTAAAATGGCTTACACCGTTAAATCATGTGTGCGTTCATATATATATAGTAGCAAATGTTTAAATTAGTAAAAAGCAAAAAATAACCACGCCTACGTTGGTAATGCACAAGTAATTACATTTTATACATTTTATTACAAAAATATAAATATTTTATAAAAATAGTGAGTACATACCCGTCTGAATCGGGTTTCTATTGACACAGATTCCATTGATTAAGTCTTGATTTGGCAAACAAACTGAAATTAAAGAAAATATAAAACTTATATAACTCTAAACAAAAATGCATAAGAATAAAAAAGGTCCGACTCAGTGTTAAACAGTTGTTCTAATTATATGTTAAACAATTTATAGTATAGGTTTTTTCAGAGTTTAGAAATATTTACTGAGAGCTGTGCAATAATCTACAGTTTGTTAAACAATCTACATGAAAGTTTTTCTACGGAATACTGGTGGAATTATACACGCAACAGAATTCAAGAAAAAGCTTTAAAATCGATTATTCAACAAACTGTAGATTAATCCACAGGTCGTAGTTAACATTTTTTGTTTGAATAGACAGTATTATGTAAAAAACCTCATATAGATTATTCTACAAACATATTATAAAACTATTTTATAATTTAACTTTTATTCAGTTATGTACTTTTGTTTTAATTTATAATTTATTCATACAAAAAGTTTTTATTTACAAATGTTATATGATTTGGATTACTTACAGTTGATAACTAATTTTTTTAAAATTTGTTACAAAAAAAAAAACAATTATTAAACCAAAAATTATGTTTGTAAACCAAAACTTATTATATTCAAACGAATAAGTGACGCCTCTTTACCTGGTTGAATAGGATTTCGATTGATACAAATTCCATTAATGAGATCTTGATTTGGAAGACAAGCTAAAATCAAACTTTTGCATAAGAGTTTAACAAATGTGATTTTCATATGCTTAATTATTTCTTAAATATATATTGAGACAGTATTTTTTTACATAGGTTTTTTTATTGAATGTAAAATTTACGATTACATTATTTTTGCTATAAATCGGAAAAATATATAAAACATTAGTGGTAGCAACACGTATGTTGTTAAAATAAAAGTTTCTTCGATTGCAGATCAAAACCCACAAACAAAGCATCTTCTGCAAAGTGATATCATGCAAATCGCAAGACTTACTTTGAGCAAATGTGCTTCCAGTTGTACAGCATACCAACCCTTGGTTGAGGGTTTGTTGGCAAGAATATCCTGTTGGACAGTTTGCTGCGTTCAGTTGACAATTTTGTGGTAAGCCAGAGGGATTTATCTGTGCCACTTGCCTGTTTGGACAACCTAAAAAGTTTTAAACTGATAAAAGTTGTTAAAAATAATTTTTACTTACCGTGTAAGAAACAAATACTTTGTTTAAGTCTTTTTTTATTAAACAGCTTTTATAAATACTAATCATAACGATCATAATAATTATGAGCAGTTTTCAGCCATAATTATTATAATGATTCTAGGTAATATATGAATAAACATATTTACCACCACTGATGCCGCAGCATTGAAATCTGTTATTTACACTAGACCATTCACAATTGTATCCGATGGGACATCGACCGATTTGACCAATGCTGCAAGATCTAACAGTGCTGGATCCAGGATCTCTGTAACCAATTTGATCTGGAGCGCACCCATCATTATTTACCTGAACCTAGCCATAGCAAAAAACTTATGGTTCCAAAAGCAAAATGTGACATTTACAAATATTTCTTTGCCAGTGGCGTAATCCCTAATTGGAATTCTTTAAATAATGATATTGTAACGCCCAAAAATGTCAAAATTTTTAAAAACAAATTAAAAACTGAAATTCTTCAAAAAGTTGTCAAACATTTTTAATTCAATGTTTTTCTAAATAAATAAATGACAAAAGTGGGATCAAAAGATATAGTATTTCGCCTGTCACTCAAAAATAAAATCAATAAATTATATGTTTACTTGACTGTATGTAAAAATGCATGCCATTTTATCTTGTTTTTTTTACCATATGTAAATAATTTGTGCATAAGTGTATAATTGTTACTTCTGTATCTTATACCGTACGAATAATTAATAAATAATAAAAAAAATAATTAACATCCACCAAATATAGGTGGATTGGATACACTACAATAGCTTTGTTATTTGTAAAAAAACCAATATAAAGTAAAGTAAAGTAAAGTAAAGTATTTATTTATGTCATAAAACACAAAAAAAAGACACAAAAACACAACACAGGTATACTCACACATATACAGACACCTGGCGAGTTAATGCAAGGTTGAACACTTACATACCCCCTATTATTAAAAAAATTTTTAACACTCATCAAATAAACAAGTTTAAAATTAATACAATACACAGCATAAAATGTATAAGTATGCAAAAGTTTTTTAAGTCGATTAGTTTGTTTAGTAACTCTCTAAAAATTCTAACTGAAATTGTTGAAACCACATTTCTTGGTAAAAAAATTCCAAGCTTTAATAACACGTTCTGAGAAAAAATATTTTCGGTAATTTAAAAGTGGAATTTCTTTACTTCGAATTTTAAAATTGTGTTCACGTAAAAAGTAATTTGTTTTTTCAAAACTAAAAAAATCGTTACTTTTGAGATCAACGAACCCGTGAACAATCTTATACACCATTATTAAATCTAGTTTTACACGTCTGAACTCCAAAGAGTCTAAGTAAAAATATTTTAATCTTGATTTATAGTCAGTTAAAGGTATGTCACATTTGTAGCAAAGCATTCTAGTCATAAATTGCACTTGCACTTTTTCTAACTTTTTGATGTCTTTTAAAAGATAAGGATTACATACTTGAACATCCTTTTAACGAATGGGCCTTATAAACTTTTATAGGCTCTAAGAAGCGCGAACGGGTTTTTTGATTTAAAGCATTTTAAAATTAGACTAGCGCGTGAGTATGTCTTAGCACTAATTGTGGAACAATGATGTGAAAATTTTAAGTCTTTGGTTATTAAAATGCCAAGGTCACGAATTTCATTTACTTTTTTAATTGCTTTTTCACCTAGGACATAATCAATTTGTTCAACTGACTGTTTACCCACACTAAAAATATTACACTTTTGGAAAGCGACGTTTAATTGCCAATCTGTGGCCCAATTATTAAAATTTTGTAAAGTTAATTTAAGATCATCATTATTTTTGTCCTTTCGCGCCAGATATAACTTGCTGTCATCCGCGAAAAGTTTGATACCGCATGCACCTTCTAAACAGTTTACTATGTCGTTTACATAAATTAAAAATAAAACAAGTCCCAGAACAGAGCCTTGTGGTACACCCGAAATAACAGAAATACTTTCTGAAAGTTCATTTCCTACAGAAACAACTTGTGTTCTATCAGACAAAAAACTGTTTATCCAGTTTAGTAGTTCCTAGTTTACCCCATATGCTTTTAATTTTAGTAACAACTTGGATTGACAAACGGTATCAAACGCTTTCGCGAAATCAATGTACAAGGCGTCGACTCTCATTCCCTTATTTACGGATTTAGCCCATTCATTTAACAATGCTGATAGCTGCGTACATGTTGAGCGCTTCGATAAAAACCCATACTACACGTATGTTAGTAAAAAAGAAAAATTAATCGTATGTAAATCAACAACAGTTTCAGAAACAATTTCTGGCAATTTGTTATTATCTTTTGTAAAAACCGAGACAAAAAAATTATTTAGCATGTTAGCTTTTTCCTTGTCATTAACTGTGTACGTATTATAAAGATTCAATAATGGTTGGACCTCAGCTCTTGATTTGGTTTTTGAATTAATATGTTTATAAAAATTGTTAATAACGTTCAATTCCAAAGTTTCGTAATATTTTTTAACCTCATTATCATAGTCTAAACAGCACTGTTGACATTTTTGTTTCAAATTTTGAAATACTTTTGGCTGTTTTGGTTTTCGTTTTAAATTTTTGTGAAGGTTGCTCGTGCGCGTTTCTATTTTTTTTATGTTTTCAGGATATTTCCAAAAACTTTTTTTGTCTTAGTTTTAGGTACAAATTTATCTATGCAATAACTAAGTATTTCAACTGATTTTGACGAAAACAGTTCCACATCTGGATTATCGTTTTCAAGTTTACAATCGTTAGAAATTTCTACCCACTTAATATTTGCTAGAAATTTTAAAATAGCTTTGTAATTTGCTTTTCTAAAATTTGGAACAATTGAAACCGGTATTGGACATTTTTTAGGTACATCAATTTCAAATTCAATACTACAATGATCGCATGTTCGAAAAAAGGTGAACTAATTATTACATTTTTCATTATTGAGTCAACTGAGCAGAAAATCAAATCTAAAATATTTTTTTTCGCGTGTAGACTCGTTTACATACTGTTTTAAGTTATTTCGAATGCAACAATCCAAAAATTCTTGCGAGCATATATTGCCTAATGTGGCAGGTAGAACCCAATTAATGTTTTTAAAATTGAAATCACCTAAAACTATTACTGGTTCATTTGTTATAGATATAAAATCCGAGAGCCAAGTAGCTTGGTTTTTTAAAAATCTTTTGTTAGCAAGGGCGGAAAATACACTGTTAAAATTCTGTATTTATTTTTGTTAGGAAGAAAAAAATCAAAAGCTATATGTTCGATTTCTGCAAATTTTTCTGGAGTTTTTATTTCAACAAACTGTAAACTTTCCTTTATAAAAATCTCCACACTTCCTCCTGTCCCGTTTCGCACCTATCTTGGTAAAGAAAACTTGAGAAATAGAAAATTTCGAAATATAATTTAAAGCTATAAATAAAGAAATATAATCAACTCATATATAACACTAAATATTTTACGTTCAATAGATAAAATAATAATCTTTGGCAATAATCTTTCAGATGTCTTTTGATTTTGGAGAATTACCACTTGATTGGAAAATAGCTTGCTTAAACTTACTGTTTAAAAAAGGCATCAAAAGCCTAAAAAGAAATTATCGTCCAATTTCACTTACATCTTTTTCTTGTAAACTAATGGAACAGCTTGTCAAAAGAGAACTTCTTGTCTTTTTCCATATCATTTTGTCAAGGTTTCAACATGGTTTTAATCAAAAAGTTCTACAATAACACAGCTGTTGGAAACTTTTAGTGAGTGGACGCAGGCTTTAAAAGATAAACTTCTGATTGATGTCATTTACTTGGATTTTGCCAAGGCCTTTGACACCGTGTCATATTAAAAATTGTTATATAAGCTAAAAAAAATATGGTGTTTCTGGTAAATTTTTAAAATGGATAAAAGAATTTTTAGTTGGGCGGGAAATTGGTCACAAGACTGGCAATTTCAATTATCAGATCATAAATGTGAAGTTCTTCATATTCGAAATCATAGCAAAGAGTTAATTTGTAAATATAAGCTTGATAATAATTCTGTAGTAATGACACTACAGAATTGGTGCGTGACCTAGATGTTTATATATCTCATGATATGAAATTCTCTAAACACTGTGAAAACACAGCAAAAAAAACCATGAAAGTGACATCACTAATTTTTAGAACATTCAATTCAAACTCTAGAAATATTCTTCTCAGAGCATATAAGTCCTATGTTACACCAATTCTGGAGTACGCTAGTGCAGTTTGGAACCCTTATTCACAAAAAGATATAATCATTTTGGAAAAAGTAAAACAAAATTTCACTAGGAGGTTGTTTTATAAATGCAAGTTGTTACCTGTTGGTTATGAACAAAGACTAGATTACCTAGATTTAGAAAGATTAAAGGACTGAAGAGACAAAACTGATTTATATGAGTGCTTTAAAATTATACATAGTTAAACAATTTGCAAGCCAATGATTTTTTTTAAGTTTAACCTGCAGCCCACCCGTGGTCATCTTTTTAAATTGGCTGTTGAAGATAGCCGAATTAATGCAAGGAAGTTTTTCTTTTGCAAATAGGGTGGCTACACCTTGGAACAGTCTACTTCCATCTCAAGTGACTGTCGATTCTTTGGATGCATTAAAGAAAAATTTTAAAACTGACTTAAATAAACGCTCTTTTTGAGCCTTTAAAGTCATTTCAGATAGCTATGTTCGTTGATATTTTGTTAGAATTGTATTTTATATTGGCGGCAATTAAGTCTTAGATTTGATGTTGTTGATGAAAAAAATAAGAAAAGAAAAAAGAAAAAGAAAAAAAAAGAAAAATGAAATGATAATACAATAGAATTAAACTATAAATAGACTATGCTTAGTAAAATATTAATTCTGTTATCTGATCATTAGAAAAAAAAATTCCGTGAGCGCCTTGACGTTTGTATTTTATCACAAACTGTCGCACGTTGTGAAACTGCGCGGTTTCACTGCTTACCGCTGAGCGAAAGAAAATCGGGTTTATAGCGCAGGGAACAGTTCGGAATTTTGTCGATTATTCATTGTTTCACATTTTTAATATTTTAATCCTGACGAGACTATATATTCATTATTAACATAATAAAAAATAATTTATTTATTAAATAATTGTATAAATTAATTTAGGCAAGATTTATTTTACGTTAAAACAAATAAATTAGTAATACTAAGATTTCTTCTGAGAAATTTTGTTAATTTTTTGTAAAAATATACCTGAGCAAATTGTCTATTTTCGGACATTTTCAGAAGAGCATTGTTCAATTGCTTAGCAGTCAGCTAAAATAGGAATCTTTTCGTTTCAAATTTTCATGTTTGGTAAAAAACCTTTTTTTATAAAAAAATAAACTTTTGGTACTGCATGTTGTGCTTACTTGGAGTAATTAAACAAATCATGTATAATTAAAACAGCTAAAATTAAAAAAAGTGTATAACTCTATTTTACATTTAATTCTTACGACATGCACCCAGTATGTTTTTTATTTGATTACCAAATATTTGTAGAGAAACTAATATATCATAATTAAATATGTATATTCTTATCTAATGCTCTTTTTAATTTATCATAATAGTTCGTAGAATTAAGTGTGCATAGCGAAAAAATTATTTTAGGGATGTTTTTTGGATGAAGTATTCGGTTATTCGTTTCATAAACAATTTTGGTATTCCGTTGTGAACCAACTTGAAATGTTTATATATTAATAGTTATTAGATTAATAAATTACTTCGCTGGAAGGAAAAGCAATAAGACCGGTTCCTCCGTGATCCACAAAGTTCACGAACACATGATCGTGGGGTCCGCTAAACAAGAGTAGCCTTTAAGGAAGCCACGAAGAATTTTAAGTCCCTTCAAATGTCCTAGCTTTCGTGATCACGTCATATATGTTTTGCCTCGTGGGAATGGTTGTGGAAGGAGTAGCGGCAAAACAGGGCTTCAAAATCCAGGCGCGAAAAGGGTTAAACAAATGCCAGTGCGGGCACATTATTACACAAATGCGGGTTTTCTTTTGTACACAAAACCGCGCGCAGCGATACTATAGGATTACTTCTGTTTAGACCAATGGATCTGGACCAACCTGGCTTGTAACCTTAGGCACAGATTGTAAAATATCATGCAAAAACTCATAAGTTTTCTAGAAAGTTTAAATTTTCAATCAAATTTCAGACGCATATCCTTACGCGAATTTACTAAACTTTACTGAATTTAGTGAATTCAAACGCACCCACTACTAAACAAACTGGTTCACAGTAGGGGGATAGATGCAAATGGGACTTTTTCTAGTAAATATTTACGAAATTAGATTTTAAATTTATTTAAAATAAATTAAAAGCAAGCTTTTACTCAACTAAAAATGCATTTTTAATCTATATAAACAAAATTTTCATATATCAAATTTTTGTTTATATTCAGGAAGTGTCAAAAACTGAAATAATGTTATTTCACTCAGGTAAGGAGTGTATATTTCGATAAACTTCATAAACTTAAACGTTATTTTAGATTTAAGCTTGCACAAAAAGCAAAATTTACTTGACCTTTTAAATTATTAAAAATACAAAAGTCGAAAAATTTTTAAAAATAGACCAATTTGCACCATAACGCAATAAACAATAAGTGCATTAAAATTACCGAAAAATTTTGCAAAAATTGGACTTTTTATCTAGTAATTATTAGATCAAACAGAAAAAAAGTGATAAAAAATACCTTTCGATAACTTTTCCAGAACCGATTCCACTCATTCCTAGTTTGTCGCCTTGAAGTACTTTCAAAAAATTTTCAGGCGTCACGTCCTTGAAAAATATGTTATAATGATGTAATATATAATAATGTAGTAAAAAATAATAATGTAACTCAGAGAGTAAAGTTGTACGACAATAAGATTGTAAAATACAATAAAAATCAGCTTGAAACATAAAACTTCTAGTTTTTTCGGCTTCATCGACTTCATAAATTTGGATTCAAATTTAAAAATTATAGGCAAACATAAGAAAAACTTCTGAAGTAAAATAGAAAATTCGTCCATTTAAAGTGTTTGAACTACTTTTTTTTAAATTAGGCTCATATTTCCTATAATTATTTGACCGTTTTACATTTCCTACTAAATTTGTCAACCATTATTCACTCACACACAAAATCACACAAACACAAATACTAGCAAGAATCAACAATAAAAATGCCAAAAAGCGATTAGTAAGGTTGGCGAGTTGCCAAGTTGTCCAGGTCAAAACTGATCAAAATTCCTTGCGGCTGAGTGCAAACAACAAAAGAAACGTAACAGATAAACAAATTTTGTTAACCGTTCCAGCTGATAGGCAAGACTCTGAAGTATTTTTCAATTTGGCCATATGCCCCTATAATGTTTAGGGTCGATGGAGCCCAGGGAACTTGGAGCCAAAAATAAAAATCGCTAAAACGTATACCTAAGCCTAAGCAAAACTTAAAAAAAGATAAAATTTTTTTCCGATGATTCCAAGTTCCCTACTTGCGGCTCTAAAGACCCGTACCCTCTATAATGCCTCTAATGTTAACCACAGTTGCGTTTTAACATCACAATGGTCAGAAAAATATGCCATCCTTTGGAACGAATAGTTAATGATGGTTACTAGGAAAAGGTGATCACGAGAATGGGTTAAGGAATTGAATTGTTTTTTGCCCTTTGCAATATTTATTGCAGCTCAGAAACGTTGTGTGTATCAAACTAAGCAAAGGTTTTTTAAAACTATGCGTGATAGGGTTTTTTTAAAATAATTTCCTGGAAAATAATGTATATTACAATGTTTTGTAGTTTTTACTCTGTAATAATGTACTAATTTATTCAATGTTTTGTATCTTACTTTATTGCGTGTTATAGTTTTAGCGCTCAAAAATCCTAATCCGCCTTAAAATCTGCCTGCAATTATTTCCTTGAAAGTAGGATAGTTTTGGTTTTGTTGTGGCATTTGCTTTTGTGGTGAGTCCAGAATCATTTTACAGGTTTGAATGACATGATTTTGGCAGAAATTTCCAACTCTTGGGTTTGTATTTGCAGTTGGGTTTTGTTATTAGGCTTTTTGAGTGTGATTTATTTCCTTATTTTTAGTTTATAAAAGATACATACAATCTCAGTGCGGCATTAACTTGCTTATGTATGTTTCCTGTTTTTCAACGAAATAAATATAATAATAAAAAAAATCTCTTCTCGCTGCTTAATGTATAAATCCGGAAACTTTATAACAAAGATATTTGTAATTTGCAAAGTTTGACATTGAGCTGCACTCTCAGGTTTTGGTTTCTGCGTTTCAAACGCACTTTTGGACCTAAAAAACCGCAAACAGTTCTTTTCAGTTAAAAAACACAACATTTAACGTGTCTAGCTTTTAGAAACATTAACCTAGATAGAATTTCTCTCTTGAGAAAATTTGTTTAGATTTTTTTTTCAGAAAATAAGTTTATTAATTTAAACTAAATTTGATAAAAAAATACGCTGCTCAGTTGTTAAAAATCTAAAATAAATATTCCGCTGGCAATCAGAAAAGATTATGGTAGAAGTGCATTTTTTTACTAAGCTAATTTTACAATAATGCGTTGTAAAGTTCTAAGGAATGAAAAACATTGAATTGCAGCGTTACCAAATAAAACCAAAAAAAGAACTTACTTCGCCTGTATAATCTTTGAGCACTCCTTTGTACACATCTTGGCCATTGGGGTGATTAATAATAACATCTTGCGTGGGATTGCTGCAAAAATCATATTGCAAAATTAAATAACAATTTTAGGTGTCTTTGTTTATTTGATTTAAATTTTTTAATACGCGTGTTTTACTGAAAAAAGGTATTGAAAAAATTGGTGTAAGAAAGCTAAACTTTTTAAATATTTTTGACTGCGATTTTTTTTAAAAGCTATACGATAACCACAAATTGTTTATGCGCTGGTGTGTTTAGTGAAACTATAGCACGTAACAGTTTTTATAGTCTGTTCAAAAATTATTGAGACTGGAAATAAAACGTAAATTTTAAAACTTTGT
>JASAMX010025475.1:0-68379 GCA_030248175.1 Microlaimidae sp. YZB2_3
CAGGGTTGCCAGGTCAGGGGAAATTCCCCTAGTTTTGGGGGGATTTTTTGCCAGTTAGGGGGGAAAATGCCGACTTGGGGGTTGGGGGGAAAACTTGGGGGATTTTGTCAAAACTTGGGGGAATTTTCAGGGGATTTTACAAATTTTGACAGTCAAAATTTTTTGATTAAATGCTCACTGCTGATGATGAATTTCCACTTAGCTTGTGTGTTACAACTGCAACATCAATATACTGCTGGTGAAAACAAAAATAATAGAACATGAATAAAGTATTAGGACGTAATTATCAATTTCTTGCTTGCATGCAGATGCAGCAGCAGCAGAAGATCAGATTTTTATCTGTTTTTTTTACTTTAACCTTTTTTGTTTCTTTTTGTAATCTTGTTGGTTTGTGTGCGGTATTGTTTGATTTTTTTAGTAAAAATTGGTACAAGTTCCATACGTGTACCAAAATTCGATTTGACCGATTCAAAAGTAATTACAAATTGTAAAACATCTTTATGGCATAAATTGAACACGTAGACCTTATTTTTGTGGTTACTTTTTGGATTTGAGCCTCTGAAAAAAATTTATGAGACGATTTGTACCCAAAAATTGCCCTTTTTTGGCATGTACAATTTATGCTATTTAAAAAACTTTTTTATTAAGCATTTAATCAAATTAATATTATTTTTTCGTATAACCAAGTGTCTGGGCAGTTACAAATATACTTTTATATTTTTCATGGTAGCTACCAATTTTTTATAGTAACCGTTCAAATACCCACTGAAAAAATTAAAATTTTTGAAAAACAACTTATTTTAATAAAAATTAATTATATTACAATTTTGTTTAATTTTTAGGTTTCGCTTAGGCTTAGGAACAATAAATAGGTGAAAAACTAAGTTTAAATCAGCGTTTAAAGTCAAACAAATTTTCTTGTCCATGTTTTTGGTGGTCCATGTGACTTTCGAATTTTCAATTTTTTTGAAAATTTTTGAGTTTTTCAGACTTTAAGCATTGTTAAAACATAGTTTTTAATTTAGTTTGTTGGTTTACAAAATTTTTTTCTTAACATCATAAATTGCACATGCTGAAAAAGGTCATTTTTTGGGTATGAATTGACCCATAACTTTTTATCGATAGCTTAAATCTCAAAAATAACCACAAAAATAAGGTCTACGTGTCCTATTTAGGCTATAAAAATGTTTTACAACTTGTATTCACAGTTAGATCGGTCAAATCGAATTTTGGTACACGTATGGAACTTGTACCGACGTGGTATACTGTTTCTTAAATCTAGATAGACATCACAGTGTATTTCTCATATCAATCAGTAAATTCAGTGTAAACAAGTAGTCAAATAGATTAACTATTATATCCTATTTCCGACCTAATTTTTAATTTTATTATTTGTTTTGGAAAATTTTGAAACATATTTTTGCTCAAAAATGTAATTTGTTATAACCTTGCATTATCCAACTGATACCTAAATAATTTAAAAAACAAGGGAGCCTTTTATATATACGAATACTTTACAAAAAGGTAAGAAATATTTTGAGTTGATTAAACCGATTTTCTTTGGTTGCTTTTTTAACGTGTTATCTCAAAGCGGATGCTACTGGTGATGATGCCTAAATTTTTGAAAGTTAAAAAATCAAATTAAATTTTTTCTTTCCCTACCCCACCCAGCTCAGTTTTTTTTATTAATTTGTCAAAAAAATATTTATTGTGTATTTATTAAAAAAGATTTTAGTATTAGATTCCGAACTAAAAAGTGGCTGCCATTGCCCCCTAAGGTGTTACGCTGCCCAAATTTTTAAACGTTAAAAAATCGGTTAATATTTTTTATACCCCAGCTCAGCTTATTTTTTTATTTTACCTAGTTCAAAAAAATATTTGTTTTGTATTTATTAAAAAAAGGTTTTATTATTGAATTTCGAAATAGAAAGTGGCTGTCATTGCCCCCTAAGGTGTTATGCTGCCCAAATTTTTAAAAGTTAAAAAATCGGTTAAAACTTTTTATACCCCAGCTCAGCTTATTTTTTTATTTTACCTAGTTCAAAAAAATATTTGTTGTGTATTTATTAATTTATTATTTATTAATAAATTGAAAGTAAAATGTTGTTGTTACCATGTTTTTATTGCAATGTTTTTGTTATAGCTTTAATCTGTTGTGTGACTATAGTGCCAAACAAAAGTGATGAAATTGGGTTTGTTTAATTGAAATAAACTGTAAAATCAGCTCAAAATGATTTGAGATATCAATTTCTGCAATAACTATATTATAATGTATATGCTAATATGTTGTGTTGATGTAGGCAATATCAGTTTTGTTTAAAAAACCAAGTTTTTTTACTATTAAAAATTTTTTTTGGACTTGGGGGAATTTTCGGGGGAATTTTCAAAATTTGAAAGTTGTTTCTGGTTTTTGAACAAAGTTTTGGGGGAATTCAGGGGAATTTTTTTCTGATTTTGGGGGAATTGCTATTTTAAAAGCTGGCAACCCTGGTCAGAACGGAACGGAGAGCTTTTGATAGAAAACCCCAATATAAATAGTTTTACGATGGTTTTAGGCAATTTATTTATACTGTTGATGTTTTTTTATTAAGAAAAAATGTAAAATTAAAAAAATCCTCGACGGGCGCTGGAAATAAGAACCACTCTATTTCATGGACAAGCCCCAGCGCCCGTCGAGAGAAATTAAATTTAAAAATTTCATATAAAATGTATCTATTAAATATAAACAAAACAAAATAACATCAACTTGTAAAAATGGTCACAAAGATTGATTCTAAGCATGAATTAGAGCTTTACAACTTAAATCAATAAGAATTTACCGACAGGCGCCAGCTTAATGGGTAAAATTATTGTTTAAATGGGTTTTATTAAATATGTCAAAACAAAAAAAAATAATAAAAACTTTATTATCAAAAACTTATGTCGCAAAAATGTTATATTAGTTAAATTTTTTTATTAATACCAATTAGTAAACGAAAAATTTGGAAAGTTTAAAATATGTGCACAATGTATAATCTAGTTACTCGACGGGCGCTAACATCACCGCGGTAAAAATAAAATACACACATTGATTAAATTTTTTAATTTGCACGAGGTGGTTTTGTGGCGCGAGAGAAAAAAAATTCATTGCAATCATTTTCTGTCCCATGACGTCATTTTTAACCTATGATGACGCCATCATCGCGAATTTTTTGCAGTTTTTAGCCTATTTCAATGTATTTTAAGCCATTTTAGACCTATTTTTACCTTATTTTCGCTTTTTTTGCCCCTTTTTTCCCTTTTCCCTTCTTTTTTTCTCTTTTTCCCCTTTTTTCTCGTTTTTTTTATTCCCCCCTGCTTGCCCCCCGTTTTATTGCCCCCCCCGTTTCAAAAAAATTGCCCCCCCCCCCAGTGCCCCCCGGTTTGGCCATGCCCCCCCCCCCTTCCCCCCGATAAACTACCGGAGAGGCGGCTTGCACAGGTCTGAACATATATTTATTGATATATATTTATTTTTTTATTTTCATTGAAATGGATTTATCGGGGTAAATATAAGGGTTTCTGCAGAATATACCCCTGGGCTGTTTTCTCTATATTAAAACCGTTTATAAAGATCTTTTTAAAGATCTCCTTGGTTCTGTTCTGTTCTGGGAAACGCCCTTTTCGTTTTGTTCTGTTCTGATTCTGGGAAACACCCTACCCCTGTTTTTAACTAAAATGTGTTATGACTGAATAAAAAATTATACTTCTAATTTGGCCGGGAGGGGGGCGGAAGGGGGCCAGCCTCGCTAGTGGGGGTCAAGCCGGACTGCTCTCAAGCTTTGGGGGAAGGGGAAGCCCCTGGGAGGGGAGGTACAAAATTTTGGCTCTAGCCAGGAGGTAAACCCCTCTGTCCCCCCAAAACATCTATGCAATAAAGTAGAGGGGATTTCTGGACTGTGCACAGGTCTGTAAAGACATACCAGAATAACACTTGTTAAATTAAACTACTATTAATAATAAATTAAAATTTTAAAAAGGTTTTCCAGGGGACATATCTGTTTCATTTCCATTGTAAACTTCTGTTATAGTAAAAAACTTCTGATTGAATGGAGTCAATGGCGTGCCAAGGGGCTGGAGGGGGGCACCCCACCCCCTCTCAAATCCCGCAAAACCGGATTTTTTTGTAAGGCAAAACCCTTATGTTTTTTAAATTTTGGGAGAGAAAAAAATCTTTTCTTTAGTATTAATACATAAACTTTTATTATGCCTTTCAAAAGCATATTAATAGTTAAAAAACCAAATTTTTCCAGCTTTGCAGGTAGTTTTAAATTGAGAATTCATCTCAGTTTTTGATTTCAAATCGAATATGCTGTTCAATAGTTAAGGCATACATGCCAAATAAAACTACTATAAGCACTATTAACCTTTTATTAACGTTTTAAAAAATACACGTTTTATTCTTCAAAAAAGTGCAGAAGAAAGTATAAAAAGTAAAAAAAGTACAAAAGTATAAAAACGGTAAAACTGTCAGGTTATTTTTACCTGTCAGGTCAGGTGGGGTTACCTAATAATTTACGTTTTGATTGTATACTAAGGGACCATCAGCAATTTCTCAAAGAATATTAAAACGCAGTAAAAAAATAGCCAGGTTATTTTTTTTAGCGTAGTGACGCAGTCAGATATTTAACATCAGTGATAGGCAAAGGTAGCGGAGCTATATTCCTCCCCGACTTTTTAACATCTTATTTATACTTAAAACTGAAAATTTAAATTATTTAATTGTTTTTTGTTTTAGGGTTTTGTTATTGTTTTTTTAAAACCTGAAAGGTGGCTGAATTTAAGGCGGATTTTGTTTTTTGCTTTTTTTAGGTTAAAAATATTAAAAAAAAACCCCAATAGAGTGGGAAAAATTTTTACCATACTTTTTTAAAAGTTGGGTGGTTGTAATAAAAGTCGTGTTTTGTGGATATAGTTTTTTTCACGCAAAAAAATTAAACAAAAACACAACATTTTAAAACTGGATTTTTAAAGTTTTAATATACTTATTCAGACCTGTGCACGATATTAAAATGCCCCCCGCTTTATTGGAGGATTGACCCCCGTTTTATTGCGCCCCCCCATGGAAAAATGAAAAAGTACCCAAAAATTATGACGCCATTTTTACCTATTATGGCGCTATCATTGCAAAATTTTTGCAGTTTTTAGCTTATTTCAATGCATTTTAAGCTATTTTAGACCTATTTTTACCTTTTTCGCTTTTTTTGTCCTTTTTTCCCTTTTCCTTTTCTTTTTTTCTTTTTTTCTTTTTTTCTTATTTTTTCTTTCCCCCCTGCTTGCCCCCCCCGTTTTATTGCCCCTCCCCGTGTTATTGCTCCCCCCGTTTTGGAATTGCCACCCCCTATTTAAACTGGGGGGAGGCAGTGCACAGGTCTGCTTATTTAAAGCCTTGCTATTAATTATAACTAGGCTTTCAAACGGAAAAATTAAATGTTATGTACCAAAAACAATACCCAAGGAGAAATTTCCAACCTTCAAAAATATTTATCATTCGTTTTAGCAATAGTTATAGCCATTTTTTTCAAAGTGGCCCAACTTACTGACACGCGCCTTAAGTTTGGCCACTTTAAAAAAGTAGTTTAAAGCTCCACTGATTTTTAATGGAATAACTTCACTGGAATAACAAAAATAGCTATTGTTAGATTGTTAGACTGAATCTTTATCTTTTTAAAGCTCCACTGATTTTTAATAGAATAACTTCACTAGAATAACAAAAATAGCTATTGTTGGATAGTTAGACTGAATCTTTATCTTTGCTTGATTAAAAGAGCCATGAAATAATTATCCAATTAAATAAAAAAAAGGTGGCCGAACTTAAGTCAGTTACTACCATAATTACAGGGACGTAACCAGAAGAGGTGGCGGGGGGGGGCAGCTGCCCCACAATCGGACAGGGTGAAAAATAAGGATAGTGGTGGTTGGGTAAGGGGGCGGCCGCCCCCCCCCCAAAACGGTCGGACAGGGGAAAAAATAAGAATAGTGGTTGGGCGGGGGGGGGGGCGCCCCACCCCCCCCCCCCAAATGGTCGCCAAATAGTAAAATTTGGGGGTTTTCAGAGACTAAAAATTAAAAATTTTCTAGCGCCTTGCTAATAGTTGGCGCCAAACTATAAAATAATTTTAGTATCACAATTGACCCCCAAAAACTAAAATTTTTTTCCGCTTTGCTTCGCTCAGCGGTCACTTTCTATAGTATACATACATATATCTCGCTATTTATTTTGCCTAATGCTTATGCTAATGCTATTGCTACAATATTTTTTAGAAGTAATAAGTGCTACACAGAAAGCAAAACAAACAATCATATTGGTTGATGTATGTATCTCTTCCCTCCTAAATTTTCCAGCCGCCTATAGCACTGGCTCGAATTTTTTTCATATAGGTAGGTACCCCAAAAAAAAACGGAGTCGAAATGCTGCTCATGCGATTTGGTGTACAATGTGGGTGTAGCCAAGGGGTCTGAAAGGTCTCTAAATTCCTTTTTTGTGAAATCCAGGTTTTTACAGCTAAAAACATTAGATAATACGTCATTAGGCCAAAAACAGTGCATTTTAAGCTTTATCTACGTTTATTCCTGCTTTTTTAACGTTTTCAAAAATTAAGGGGGGCTCCTACGCCTGCCCCCGCCCACCCCAAATTTTGAAGGAGGGGCGGAGCCCCCCTCCTTCGAAATTTTTTTGTACTACAATCCGCTCCTGCTCCCCAAATGAAACCATGGGTACATCCCTCCCTAATTAGTAAAAGTTTACTGATTTTAGATAATACACAAGACACTTTCTTCTACCTCCCTGTAAAACAAACTCTGGAAACTGACAAATAATATTGGAACAATGATTTCTGCAGGTAAAATATTTTTTAAAATAAAAATAACAAATTAAATGGGTAAAAATACTACAGCAACAACACCAGTATAATTAAAAACTTGCAGGGTTTCCAGCGAGTCAGGGAAGTCAGGGAGAGGACAGGGAGAGCAAAAAGTGGTCAGGGAAGTCAGGGAGAAGACAGGGAGAGCTCTGACAAGTCAGGGAGAATTTTACGTTTTGGAAACATTAAAATGTATATATTTTATAAGTTTAAAAAAAATTTTTTCAAAATTTCGCGCCTATGGCGCGAAGTACCGCATGAAGTAATTAAATTATAAGCGTTTTTAATTAAATGATTATTTTTATTTTCACAATAATTGAAATAGGAACTTATTATTATTAGTGCTTAAGCAGGCTTACAATTCAAGCACTTAAATCTCTTCGGTTTCAAAATATCTTATTTAAAGGTAAATAATGTAGAAAATTATTCCCTAATTTGTGTAAAGATCTAATTTTTTATTTATTTTAGGTACATTGCCGCAGATATATACTCTTCAAGTTTCGTTTCTGCTTCTTCCACAGTTCAATAGGGTAGTGCATTTAATTTCGGCACTTTTCCCAATTGGGCATTTTTGATTTTGGACTATATCTTTGGTAATCCTGGACGGAATACGACGTTTGATAGCTCAAATGAGAGCTAATTATATGTAGATGATCCTCGTGAGCTTTATATTTGTTATGTTATGATATTTTCATGTGAAATTGTGTGATTTATAATTTTAAAAAAATGTTGCTCGTTTTTAGAACATGGGCATTTCATGATTACGCAACAATTTGGTTTAAAAATTAAACTGTCCTGGTAAAATGTCTATTTTCCGAATTTTTAGTCCCCGTGGTTCTACGTTGCGTCTGTGGTGAGCAATCGTTATAAAATAAAGTAGTGTAATTTCGGCACACTATTGCTGTAGGTAAAAACGGGTTCAATTTAGTGGTCGGGTGTTAAATTGTAGTTGTAATTAGTTAAAAGACAACGTTGAAATGTGTAGGAGTGATAGCACTGCACTTAAACTCGATTAAGGGGGTCTTTTTAAAAAATGGCGAAATTAAATGCACTTTTTTCCCAAATTTTCCTCATTTTAATACCATTTAGCATTTTAGCTGTAACTTTTTTCCAGTTACACGTTGAACAACAAGTAAATGCTTAAATTAAAGAAAACTGTCTGGAGATAATGATAGGCTTTTAAATTTTTGAAAATGATGATTTTTTGACTGAGAAACAATTGATTGTTTGTAAAGTGCCGAAATTAAATGCATACATTTAATTTTGGCACTTTTCCATTTTTTTAAAAACTGATTTAATTAAGTAAAAAAACAACTTTCGTACAATGAATTTTTTATGACGCAACGCAGTATTGTAAAAGCTTTAAAATGAGCTATCAAACATGAAAATCAGGCCATACAGTGAAAAGTTACATTGGAAAAACAAAAAAGTGCTGAAATTAAATGCACTACCCTAATAGCTTCATTTTTATAGCTTTTATTAATTTTTTTGGGCTTATTTAAATATTTTTAAAATTTTGTCCTTGCTTTTTTAGCGTTTGATAGTCATATTAGCATTATATACACATAAGTGAGCAAAACGAATGGGTTTCTAAAATTATTTAAATTAAAAGCGTTTAAGTTTCTTTTTATGATCAAAACGAATCAAAATATAAAAATATAAATGAACTCCAAAAAATCCTAAAGTTTACGCACCTATGCGTTTATATTTTTGTGATTTAGAGCTATGTTTGAGTCGAGTGTATAGACATCAGAAAATTAAATTTGAAAAAGATAAGCAGTTAGCATTGCTGTTTTGACAACAATATTTTATTTTTTTTACAATAATATTTTTTGCCAACCTAAGTTATATTGTTTTTTATCATTGAAATTATTATTGCGAAGGTAATTAAATATCATTTTTATTATTTTTAATTATCTGATGCCCTACGACGGACTAGGAGCTTTGCTTTTTTGCTATGTTTATTTTATTTTAGCACTTAGTTTAAGTTTAATCACTTATAAAACAAGTTTTATATTTTGTCCTTGATGTCCAAAAACCAACCAGCCGAAATTTCAATTTTAAGTGATATTTTTTTTTTCGTTTTTTTAAAGGATTCTGATTGATCTAGATCAAGTAAAATAACTAAAAAACGCTTTAATATCGCTGAAAATGGAACATTTTGATGTTTTGTTGGACTTTTGAACAAAGGAGGAACCGTGACTTTTTTATTAATGTTTTTATTTTGTTTTTGCTACAAACTAAAATTAATGCAGACCTGTGCTAGCTCTGGAAATGCCCCTCCCCCGTTTTATTGCCCCCTCCCCCGCCAAAAAAGGAAAAGTGCCCTAAAATTATGACGCCATTTTTGACCTATGACGACGCCATCAACGCGATTTTTTTTGCAGTTTTTAGCCTATTTCAATGTATTTTAAGCCATTTTAGACCTATTTTTACCTTATTTTAGCTTTTTTTGTCCCTTTTTCCCCTTTTCCCTTCTTTTTTTTCTCTTTTTTCTCTTTTTTTGCTTGCCACCCCGTTTTATTGTCCCCCCGTTTCAAAAAAGTTGCCCCCCCCATTTTGAAATTGCCCCCCCCGTTTTTACCCAGGGGGGCAGTGCACAGGTCTCTTAATGTGATAATTAAACTTGCTAAGGTTGTGGGGTTTTTTGCGTATGTTTTTTTTGCTTTGTATTTATTTTTAATCTTACCGGCTATTTTTGTCTATATTTCACTGGCTGTTCTGAAACCAAAATTTTAGAGGTGGGATAAAAATTGAAAGAAATATCTAAACCACAAAGAGTGACTTATTAAATAAGATTAATCTAAGTTTCATCAAGTATGTGGTGTGGACAGTGTTTAGGCAAAAAGGTCAAAAAAAAAAACTTTTTTCATACTAGTCAGCTTCATACTTTTTCAATATTGTCAGAAACATGAAGCCAAAAGTTTAATTTTAGGTAATATAAAGGCGGTTTTTAAAGATTTTGACCTTAAAGATGAAGTACCTAAATTAAAAAAAACGCTCTTAAATCGCCAAGAATTAAACAATTTGATGTTTTTTAGACAATTTGAAAAAAGGACAAACCGCAATGCAACATTTTTTGTTTATTTTTTTGGTAAATATGATATAATATTTTTTTGTTTTTGCTAATGTTTGCTTATGCTTTGTTTTTATTTTAGCTGGCGAAATTATGTATACAAATAATAAACTAACAAATTTTAATAATAAATGGTTGGATTTTGAAAAGTATCTACACCACAAAGGGTGGCTTATCAAAATAGATAAATCTAGCTTTCAATGCAAAGTGTGTGTAGGATCAGCAGGGCAAAGAAAAACTTTGAAAATGAGTAACATGGGATATCGGGCTTTAAGCAGTCATTTTGAACAACCGACTCATAAAACAAACATGTCTAAAGCACCCCAGGCCAGACTTTCTGCCTTTTTTTTCAAAAAAAGATGAGTTGAAATCAGCTAATGCTAGTAGCATTCAAGCTCCAGTAATAGAAGACAGCAGTGTCCCACAGTCATCTGTAGCTAAATCATCTCCAAAAACTTTGGACTCCTTTGTTTCCCAGGATGATGTGACAAAAGCAGAGATTTTGTGGGCATTGAATGTAGTACAAAATCACTATTCTTACAATAGTTGCAAGAATGTTAGTGAAACATTTGCTAAAATGTTTCCTGACAGCCAAGTGGCGAAAAAAATCCAGTTAGGAAAATCTAAGGTAGCATATTTGATTCCTTTTGGTCTGGCCCCTCATTTTCAGGAATTAACTTTGGAACAGGTTCAGCTCAGCGATTTTGTTGTTACGTGCTTTGATGAATCTTTCAATCGTGTTTCAAAAAAAGTCAAATGGATGTTTTGGTTAGGTTTTGGAACAAAGATTTAGAATAGGTTGGTAAAATAAAAAATCTCTCATTGTTATGTAATTTTAGCCAAGCGTTAGTTTGGACAAGTGCGGAAGTACTTATTTCTATTATTGTTTCCCCATGCACTTGTCTAAACAATTTGAGTATATCCAGGATTTCAGGATATATTTTTAGTTATTTACAAAATTTTTGCGCTTATAAAAAAACCAAAATTTTAATAAAATCTCTTATTTTCCAGTAAATTTTTGTTTGGAGCTATAAAAAGTTTTGTAATTTCACTCTAGCTTAGCATGCAAATTTAATCACTTAACTTTTATTAACACTAATCAGCTGTTGTTTTATTTTACTGCCATTGCTAATACTCACCTTATTAACAATAGTAAGACTGTAATTCTGTAAAGTTTCTAACTAGGTCTTCATAAAAGGCACTGTAGGTAGTGTATGTTTTTATATTATCAGGTTCAAACCACCTATTTTATAATTTGACGCTTTTTAATATCCTTTTTATATTTTCTATAACTGTTTTAATTTAGAGATATATTGAATTATGACTGAGCTATTTATTATTACTTTAGCTACAAGCTTGTACGGTTTCTAAGATCTCTAAATCCTTTGCGGATTTCTGATGCCAAAGAAACTGCACGGAACCGTTTTGAAGCTCTTCTAATATTCTTGCTAAAAAGCAAACAAATAAAGTCAACTCAGTCAGAAAAAGCTCAATTCCAGCTCTGCAAACTAGCCAGTGATCCTTTGAAAGTTGAAAAGCTAAAACAGTTCAATGGGGACTCTGACCGACTGGACAGGGACGTAGCCAGGGGGGGGGCGAAGGGGCGGCCGCCCCCCCCCCCCCGAAACGGTCGGACAGGAGGAAAAATAAGGATAGTGGTTGGGCGAGGGGGGGCGGCCGCCCCCCCCCCCGAAATGGTCGCCAGATAGTAAAATTTGGGGGTTTTCAGAGGCTAAAAATTCAAAATTTTCTAGCGCCTTGCTACTCGCTTGGCGCCAAACTTTAAAATAATTTTAGTACCCCAATGGACCCCCAAAAACCAAAAATTTGTTCCGCTTCGCTTCACTCAGCGGTCACTTTCTATAGTATACATACATATATATCTCGTTATTTATGTTGCCTGATGCTAATTTTATTTCAAAGTTAGTACAATAATTTTTATAAGTAATAAGTACTACACAGAAAGCAAAACAAACAATCATATTGGTTAATTTATGTTCCCCACTCCCCTCCTAAATATTCCTGCCGCTTATAGCATTGGCTCAGATTTTTTTCATATAGGTAGGTACCCTAGAAAACATGGAGCCGAGATGCTGCTTATGTGCTTTGGTTTACAATGTGGGTTTAGCCAAGGGGTCTGAAACTAACGTCTCTAAATTCCTTTTTTGTAAAATCCATGCTCTGCCAATGTGTGCTTATGTAATTTTTAACTAAGAAAACATGTTTTTACCGCTAAAAACGCTAAAAACCGATAATAGGTTATTAGGCCAAAAACAGTGTATTATACAGCGTTATCTACATTTATCCCTGCTTTTTTAACGTTTTCAAAAATTAAAGAGGGGGGCTCCGCCCCCCCCCCCCCCAAAAAAAAATTTCGGGGGGGGAGGGGGGCGGAGCCCCCTGAAATTTTTTTTTGTACTACAATCCGCCCCCCCCCCCAAATGAAACTCTGGCTATGTCCCTGCGACTGGACACTTTTTACTTTTCACTGATAGGGTCTTGCTCTGGAGCGTTATGAAAATATAAGTAATTGAGATTGAGTTTATACTTTTAAATTTGATAATTTTTCAATGGTTGACATAAAGCATGTGTTGGATTTTATGTATAGCTAATTTCTTGATTTTTAACGCATTTGATAAGCTTAGTCTCTAAAGATTTATAAAAATTTGTGACTTAAATTTAAACATAATTTTTATATTACACAAATTCGTCTCTTCTAGATGATGTTCTTATTATCACAAGGAAATGCGTCTGTTGAATCTGGTTTCTCTGTTGATGAATCGATCCTAGTTGAAAATCTTTCTGAAAAGTCTTTAATAGCGCAAAGAATTGTATATGACCATATTCAAGCAAAGGGTGGGCATCTTAATGTTGACGTAAACAGTAAACTACTAGTTCAATGCTGTAGCACGCACAGTGCATACAAAACTTATTTAGAAAACAAAAAAAGAGGAAAACAAAGAAAAGGAAAAACAAGCCAAACTTAAAATGCAGTTGAAAGAACTTAAAGAGGCTAAAGCCCAAAAAAGAAGAATAAGTGAAGAACAGCAGGCCATTGACTCTAAAATAAATGATCTCATTGCTAAAATAAAAAAAGAATTAAAATTTATCAATGTTATAGTTATACTTATATAGTGTTTCTTTTATTTTTAAAAAATAAAATTCTGTGTGTTGTGTTCTGTTGCCTAAAACTTAATTTAATTCAAGCCTTGTTTAATCAAATATATAATTTACTGTTAATTTATGCATAGATTTTAACTAAAGCAATAAATACACTCTTAAAAATTAACAAAAGAGTGCAATCCCAAGGTTAGATATTGCATGTTATGAAAAGTGTCTAAGTATGCTTAAAAAGCTTCTTTAAAAAGTCAGGGAGAGCTTTGCAAAAAGTCAGGGAGAATATGCCAAATTTTGGAAAATTGGTCAGGGAAGACAGGGAGAGCACTTTGCCTAAGGCGCTGGAAACCCTGACTTGTTTTACTACATAAATGATAATTAAAAACGTGTTTAGTTCAATTCTGACTAGGGCCCGACCGGATTGGGATTTTCCGATCTGGCTGGATCGGATCGAAATTAGATCTGGCCAGATCAGATATTTTACTGAATTGGATCTAGTGACTCAGAGTTTAATTATATTCATAATTCATTTTTGTGTAAAATAGCCCTAATTATTAAATAAGTGTTATTTCAACATAAAACAGACCCCCAAATACCTAATTTATTTAACATAACATAAAATATTTTGTTACAATACTAATGAATAGCACTGATGGGTCTTCATAAACTCTTATTTAGCTCTCATCATGGTCTATTTTTTTATTTTGTCACTTGCTGATGCTGATGAAATTCTCCAAACAATTCTTGTTTGTGCAATTCATCATCAGCAACTGTTAAAATAATGAAAATATGATGGGCCATCATATCATAATTAAACCTTGGGAGTTTTTTGAGCGATTGCTTTTAGAGCTCACTTTTGGATCAGAGTAATGAACCCAGCGAAACATTAGCAAACAGAGTTTGCTAAAAACGTCTCAGCTGGCAGGGGCTTATGAGTTTTTTCAAAACTAACAAACAAACAAAACAACTAACCAGTTTTTGTTAAAATATTAATGAGTCTTTATATTAAATAATAAACCCTTATGAATTTTTCCGATAATAACAAACAACTAACAAATTTAGTTTTTGAATTTTATTTAGTTCAAAACAAGGCAGTAACAAGAACAAGAATATCAATAAACTATAACAAACAAATTGGACAAATAATAGCATATGTTTCATCTGAGGATTTAACAGCAAAATGTCTCCAAATACTAACAACACTGCCATCTGCCATTGCCATATTTTAATATAACTAACTAAATGTACATTCACTTTAAAAATCTAACATAAAAATGCAAAAAAGTCAATTTTATTTGATGTTTAGTACATTTCATTGGTTGACCATGTATTAATGTTTAAACTAAGGACTTCTTAATAAACGGATATAGACTTCTTGATAAAAGGAAGTATGGCTCATCAGCAAGGTTCTGCTGCACAAATAGTATTAAAGCAATGTTTAACAAAAAAGCAAAAAATTATAATAATTGTTATTAACACAGTAAAAAATCTGGCATTTACCAGATCTAAAAAAAATCTGGCCAGATCGGATCAAAAAAAGGATGGATTGCGGGATTGCATTGGAAATCCAGTCGGGCACTAATTCTGACGTTCAAATCCAAACCTTTAAAAAGCAAATATTTTCAGAGATTGAAAACAGGTTTAAAGTCATTCTCATTCCATAAATCAATTAATGATATATAAAACCCTCATCAGCTGAAATTTGTTTCAGGGAAATAAAACCGAAACTTTATTTGTGACTATTTCTGTGTTGTTTTTTTTTTGCTTTAAAACTAAAAAAAATCATTTCTTTTCTTCCCACTTCTCCTTCTCTATCAACGTAAAATTTTTGCCTGAAACTTCACCTGTTTTTAGTAAATTTATTGGGTTAAATGAAAATAGCATAATGTTACAAGTCTCATATTATAATTAAACTCATTAAATTAATTTAATCTCTTACTGTTTTAACACTTTTTATTATTTAAGCATTTTTTAAGCAATTTTATAATATACCTTTTTTTACCTTTTACTTTTATTAAAATAAATTTATATCTAGTTTTGCTGTAGGTGCAGAAATAATTCAAGCGTATGGGTGGTATATATTATTTGTAATAGCTGCTCTGGCATATTTATGGAACAAATATGGTGAAAATATAAAGAAGTCTATAGAGAGAAAAGCCCAAAACAAGGCATACAGTAATAACAAAAAATTCGGTAAGTTGTACTGTATTCACTAAATCGTCCTTCTGTTTAGCAATCTAATTTAAAAACCAAACCAAACTCAAATCTGCTAAAATTATTTTTGATCAAAAGACGCTCAAAATAAAATAGTAACTGCCGTAACAAAACTGGCTATTTTACATAATTCTTATAGCTCGTTTTTATTAAAAAAACTTAAAATTAATGTCTTACGCTACTACGTCTGTACTCACGTACCAGTATTGTATTATACAACATAACTTTTGGAAAAATTAGAATATAATTAATTCATTGTATTTATTTCTTAAAATCCGTATAATATGCTCGAATTTTGCATCAAAACACATCGTTTTATTCTTTAGCAGCCAATTAAATCAAGCAGATGACAAAAATGTGCTTGCTGAAATTGTATATATTTCTTAAATTTATCGTTTGACATCTTTAATAAATTTTTGACAATTTTTTAGATCAATTCTTTTGTTAAATATCAGAATAAATTGATTTTAAAGGAAAAGGGGCAAAGGAGTGAGTATATACACGATACACCCTCTCCCCTCTGTATAGATGGACACACTTCTGGATTTTGGGATTATGAATATTCTCCAAATAACCCCATTTTTTACGTTTTTAGTACCTACTGACTAGAACCCCAAATTTTAGGGGATTCTTTCTGGGGTAGGTACCCCCAAATTTTAGGGAATGTCGGCAGTTTTGAGAGTTTTTTTAAGGTAGAACAGTACAGTTCCAATTTCTTTTATTTTTCCAAAAACAACCACTCGGGGGTTTTCGGGGGTCCTGATTACGAATCCGAACTTCGTTTTTTGATTTGACCCCCTAGGAGGCGCTAGGGGGGTTGCGACCTCCCCTAGGAGGGAAACTCTGACTCTACCCCGGTTTTACCTCAAAACCACCTCAAAGCACGTACTCAGGGTTGAATACAGTATTGAATAATGTACATTTTTTTAATTAAAAAGATAAAATTTAAAAAAAAAATTTTTTGGTGTTAAAAATAATTTCCAGGGGGATTCGAACCTAGACCTTCTGTATGCTGAGTCCTACGCTCTAACCACTCGGCTACTGCTCCGTCTCGGATTCTTTGTTAAAAAGGACTTTTAAACGAACGTTTCAAAATGTAGTTTCCCAAACCAAAATGTAGTTTCCCAAAACAAAATGAAAATTTGTTTACGAACCGATTTTAACAAACTATATATAAAAATGGAGAACTCAACGAGTTAGAAACATTGGCGTTGTTTATTTAAAAATCGTATAGAGATCTATTGAGAAACTAGGCTCCAAAGTTAATAAAATTTTCTCAAAAAACTCTTCAAAATGTCGGGTTTTCTCGGGTTATTTCTATACGATTTTGCTGAAAACAACAACAAAGCTTTATCTACTCGTCTTCTAATTACGTACAAAAAATTTTTAAAATCGACACGCACAAAAAAATTTTATATGTCATTTTGTGAAAAAAACCTGCGATTCGTCGGAATCCCCTTTGTGGATTATTCCCACAGCTTATTTTTAATTTTCATGTTTCATCAAAATCTAAAAAATGATGTTCAGGACATGAGGATTAATACAGTATGTAGTTTATAAAACTTGGTTACAGCTGTAATGAATAGCGACTGTACAAAGTTTGTGCGGTTTTTTCTGTAGTGTTCCACCTTAAAAGAGATGAAGGGATTTTACTCCCCATCCCCCAACTTTCCATCGCCCCTGCCCATCAATGTGCCAATTCTTACTCATTTTCCCACTTTTTCTCTTCAATGGTTTCTTTTCTTCTCTTCCATTTCTTAAGAAACCCATGGTTTCTTAACATCTCGTAACTTCACATATATTGATTCCATAACCTAATTTTTTTTAATAGATAATGAATCTTTTTTGGAAAAAGAAGCGGGAATGGAAGCAGCTAGGAGACGGATGCAAGAAAAGCTTGACGCCGAAGCTGCTAAGTTTAAAGAAGAAATGGAAGCGGTAGCTTTTTGTCATATACATTGCTTTTTATTCACTTAATAATTGCCACTTTAACGTTTATAATTTAATACTAAAAAGAGACAATACAAAGGCTTGAGTATCAAAAAAGCTTTGAATGGTTATGGTGGTCATTATGACTTTTACCTGCACAAAATTTCTTTATTGAAAAATGTTTTTAAAACTTTTAAATGTTTTTTTAAACAAAAAATAAAATAAATGAGTAACTTTTGTCAAAATTTCTCAAAAAAATAATTACCGTTCAATTAATGATTATTTTGTTTGCTACAAACTGTGGAACTTTTTTATATAAATCACCAATTGAGGTTCCGCGGAAGTGAGAACACTTGTTTTGTTTTTGAGCACTATTCTCGAAACTAGCATTTTGTTAGTTTCACTCCACTTGTTTATTTTTATTTAATAGTAAAAACTTTTAAACGAATTGTTTAACTTCAAAAGATTTATGTTCAACAAAATAGTGATCAAATTGTTTGGAAAGCAAAATAAAAAAATTTTGGCCTATAATCTTATTTAGTTTTAGCATGTATTTTAGGAAAGGAGTAAACTAAATTAATGTAAAACAATGTTTCATTTTTATTAAACTTTTATCGCTTAAATAAAAAAACACTTTGGATTTTTGTTGAATGTTGCTCTCAGGGTTTTATTGTACACGTGTAAAAAAACTGGCGGCAGCTTGTTTTAAGACAATAAACTTATTGTAATATGCTTTCATTCAATTCAGAGAAAACAACAAGAACTAAAACAAAAAGAGGAAGATTGGGAAAGGCACAAGCAAGGAAGAGGATATCGCAGTAAAGTACATATGGAACAGGTAATAGTTTTTTATGTTAGAATAGAACTGCCTTCACTCTTTCCATAATAATTGGCAACATAACAAAAGTTACGGAGTGGGCTGGGATGGTTGGGTTGTTGTTGTTATTGCATTGCGTAAATTTATTTCCGTTTTGCAAAAATATCTGATAATTGAAAATAAAAACGTATTTGCTGAAACAGGGGGAGTAGGGTGGGGTCCAGGTCCACCCTCTTTTTAACCTCGAAATTTTGAGGGCCCCAAAAAAAATACAGCCCCCCTTCCCGCCAAATTTTAGCATTTTTTACTCCTGATTCCCCTCAAAAATTTAAAATTTTACCCCCCCCCCTTCCCCCCTCGAGGAAATTTTAAGTATTTTTTAATACTACATTTTCTTCCGAAAACGTGAATTTTTAAAAACAAATTCATGTTTTTACACCCTTTTTATACCAGAATATTGTTTTTTAAACAATAAAATATAGTATTATCTTATAAAAAAATAATTATTAAACGTTTAATGGTTTAAAAATTTTTTGCTTCGGACATTAAACCCCACCTGACCCCGTAGGTGGACAACCTCCCGGATTTTCGGGGGGAGGGGGTTTACCCGACCCCCGAAATTTGAGGGGGTATCCTAATAATTTTTTGGGGTATACCTCAAATACCCCATTTTTAGCGTTTTTAGTACTGAAACCCCCAAATATTAGGGGGCGTGTCAACCCCCCCCCCCTCCCTGCCACCTATGCCTGACCCAGGTGTCAAAAATTTCCACTCCAGGGGGGTTCGACGTGGCTATTTAAATGTCATTTTTCCGGGGTAAAAACCCCCTCCCTAGCTTCGGTGACCATGTTCATTTATGAACGTAATTATTTCGTGATTTTTAACCCTCACTAAACTAAAGTTTTGAGCTCGAAATTAAGATTTTTAACAATGAAAAGCTTAAAAATAAAACATAAAATGTTTAGAGTTTTTACTTTTTTTTTTAAAAATAGAAAACGATAGGGTAAATTTTACTTTACGAACACAGTTATAGAACCCTAAGTTTTGAGGAAGGCGAGAGGGGGTTTCAGTCATAGGTGTCCGACCCCTGACGGCTAGGGGGGGGGGTCTGACCCCGGGGTCAGCCCATTTTTTACCATTTTGTAAGCCCAGGAGGGGGGTCAGCCTGGACCAAATTTTCGAAAAATTTTGACCCCGGGGTAGCCTGGACTGAAGGGTCCTTAGGGGGGGAAGCCTGGACTGGGGTACTTAGGGGGGGGGAATAGCCTGGACCTGCCAAAAAAACTTTTGGAAACTGTTAAAAACGTTAACATATTATAAGAGGTACCTTTTTGTTGATTTTTTTTTGCTTCCGGTAAAAGTTTGACCAACTTTCTTCTATTTTCCGGTTACATAATAAATAATAATAATCATTGTATTTTGTTTTCATTTCATTATTTTGCATGCGGCAACTTGCCGGGCAAGTGTTTAACGAACGGCGGCAGCGCAAAAAACGGACCGTTCGTTTTTAAAAAACGGTTCGTTTTTAAAACGAACATCTGAATTTTATTTTTTTTATTTTTAATGTAACGTACCAACCAGTTTGTAAAAAACCTAAGGTTTATTATAAATTATAAAAATTTGTATAGAACACTAAAATTATTGTTATATTTATGAGGAATATATACGTATATAAAGTTAGCGCACGAAATTCGTGCGCGCACGAATTTCCGCGCACGAATTTTGAGCCTGTATATTTTCAGTCGCGCGCACGAAAAAAACGATTTTTATGCCTATCGCACATTAAGCACAGTATGTGTATAAAGTTAGCGCACGAAATTCGTGCGCGCACGAATTTCTGCGCACGAATTTTAGTTATTGTTATTGGCATATAAATAATTGATCGATTTTTTGGAATAAATATTATAAAACATTACTCTACGATAATTAAATAGTTTATTTTTGTTTTTTTTTTATTATGAAAACATTTACAATTTCACACATTAAAAAGCTCAGCAATCCAATAAATTATAGAAAACAAAATTTGATTTTATTTTGCAAACTAATAAAAAAGAAAATCTACTTCGTTTTACAAAATACTTTGTAAAATAAAATAACAAATCTATAGAAGTAGATAGGGGGGTGGAACAGCTGTTAGGGGGAGGGTCAAAAACCACCTTCAGGGGGGGGGTCGGCTTGGACCGGGGTTTTAGGGGTGGAGGGTCCAAAATTAACGCTAGGGGGGAGGGGTACCCTGGACCGGCCCTCAGAGGGGGGGGGGGCGGTCCGGGCAGTCCAGGCTGGTCGGACACCTATGGTTTCAGTAGTTTCGAGACTTATGGCGTTAATAATAGGTAACCTCTTTGCCTACCTATTGCTCCTATTTACCATTCCAGGTATTTCTGAAATCCGACGTAATAAAATTAAAGGTGGGATAACTATTTTTAAAATTATACAATCGACATCGTTATTAAGAGAAAATTCGGAAGTTTGTGATTTTTAAACTTTGAATTATTAGGGGATCTAATAAGACTCCGGGATATGTTTTTTACGGAGCAAGCAAGCAACCAAAAATCAGTTTCTTCTAAAAATGTGTTTTCAATATTAGCTTTCGGATAAGTAAAAAATATATTTTTAGCTGTATATTATTAACACTTCTATTGTGAAGCATTTAGTAAAGTATTTAGAATAGACTCACTCTAAATGCTATTATTAAATTGTTTAAACTCAGGGGGACATTTTTCAATCTGAGTGTTGTTTGTCCGCAATCCAAATTTATATAAATTTCATGTGTTTGTTAATGCATAACCTATTATAGGAGACGCAGCAGAAAGTATCAAAAATACCCCAGTCCTCCAGCAGTAAAAAATATACGTATCGTTCTGATGGTAAGCAATTTGATTCTCATTATCATAGTAAGACCTGTGCACGGTCTGGAAATGCCCCCCCCCCCCGAAATATTAGTGGCTGTTGGCCCCCCCACGCCCAAAAATAAAAAAGTACTCAAAAATGTTGCCATCTTTGACCTATTATGATGCCATCATCGTGAGATTTTTGCAAGTTTAGCCTATTTCAAAACATTTTAAGCTATTTTAGACCTATTTTTACTAAATTTCTTTTAAATTACTTAAACCTAGCTTTTTCCATTATTTCTTCTTTTTTTTCTACTTTTTTTTCCTTTCTCCGCTGCTTGTCCCCAGTTTATTTCCCCCTCGCGGTTAAAAAAACTGTCCCGTGCCCCTCCCATTTTGGAATTGCGCCCCCCCCCCCCAATAAAACCCGTTGCACATGTCATCATAGTTACATATAAATACAAAAATTAACAACATTTTGGTAAGGTCAACAAGTCAAATGTTACCAGGACTTCTATAAAATTTTAGCCATTTACAAGTAGCTCGTGTCAGCCATACGGCTGACAAATAATTTTTCACGCATTTTTTATATTCATTTACTACTTTTTTTTCAAAAATCAACCTTTTTATGCCTATCCCGTGACTGTAAGCTTTACAGTGATACCTCAGTTACCCACTCTAATTTTAGTTATGGAGAAGGGTCTTTCTTTCCCTCTTTTGGTGAAAATATGTTGTCCAGCATAAAGAAGATGTCTGTGTGAATTTTTTACTAATTTCAACCACCTTATGATGCTCCCTGAACTATAAGGTTTCCCATAATATCTCATTTATTCTCATTTTTTCTGTGATTGGGTAGGAAGGTTCTTCCATCTTTGGTAAAAATATGTTGTCCAATATAAAGATGTCCTCGTTATTTTCTTAAAATTTTAACCCATTTATGACATTCTCCAGACTGTAAGCTTTGCGATGATACCTCATTTAGCCCAATCCGTTTTGTGGTTGAGTGGAAGGGTTCTCCCTTTTGGTGAAAATGCGTTGTCCAGCATAAAGATGTCCTTGTTATTTATTTTTTGAAAAATTCATCCCTTTAATGACATTCCTTGAAATTCAAGCTTTGTAATGATAACTTATTTAGCCCAATCCTTTTTGGGGTTAAGGAGAAAGGTCATTCCTCCTTTTAGTAAAAACGTTGTCCAGCATAAAGATGTCCATTTTCATTTTTCCAAAAACATGATATTCTGGTTTCACATTGGCGAATTACTCTTGCCAATAAGTTTGAGCCAATTTGAAGATAAAAATTTTTTTAACATTCAAAGTCCATAGGGCCCTGTTTTTGTGAAAAAGTGTTGTCCAACCAAAAGATGTCCATGCAATTTTTTTTAATTTCAACCCCTTTACGACATTTCCCTGTCTGTAAGCTTTGCAATGATATCTCATTTAGCCCAATCCTTTTGCTGGTTGGGGAGGAAGGTCGTTCCTCTGTTTAGTGAAAAAACGTTGTCCAGCATTAAGATGTCCATGTTAATCTTACCAAAAATATGACATTTTGGTTTTACATTGGATAATTACTTTCATCAATAGGTTCGAGCCAATTCAAAGACAAAAAATTTTCACTTTCCAAAATCCATAGGTTTCCCCTTTTTGTGAAAATGTTTTGTCCAGGCTAAAGATGTCCATGCAAATTTTTTTCTAAATGTCAACCTCTTTATAACATTCTCCGGACCGTAAGCTTTGCAATGATATTTCATTTAGCCCAATCCCTTTTGTGGTTGGTGAGCAAGGTAATTCCCTTCTTTAATAAAAAAACGTTGCCCAGTATAAAGATGTTTATGTTCATTTTTCCAAAAATCATGATATTCTGGATTTACATAGCCTAATTACTGTTTCAAATAAGTTTGGGCCAATTCTGAGTCAAAAAATTTTTTAAGTTCCAAAATCCATCCTTTGGTGAAAACGCGTTGTCCAGTATGAAGATGTCCATGTAAGTTGTTTTAAAATTTCAACCCCATTACGACATTCCTTGGGGTATAAGCTTTCTAACGATACCTCATTCACTTTAATCCGTTTGGTGGTTAGGGAGGAGTTAGGGAACTTACACACACACACACACACACACACACACACACACACACACACATTTTGGGGAGAAAGGTCTTTCCCTCTTTTGGTGAAAATATGTTGTCCAGCATAAAGATGTCCGTGTTAATTTTTTACTAATTTCAACCACCTTATGATGCTCCCTGAAGTATAAGGTTTCCCATAATATCTCATTTATTCTCATTTTTTCTGTGGTTGGGGAGGAAGGTTCTTCCATCTTTAGTAAAAATATGTTGTCCAATATAAAGATGTCCATGTTATTTTCTTAAAATTTTAACCCATTTATGACATTCTACAGACTAAGCTTTGCAATGATACCTCATTTAGCCCAATCTGTTTTGTGGTTGAGGGGAAGGGTTCTCCCTTTTGGTGAAAATGCGTTGTCCAGCATAAAGATGTCCTTGTTATTTATTTTTTTAAAAATTCAACCCTTTTATGACATCCCTTGAAATTCAAGCTTTGCAATGATATCTTATTTAGCCCAATCCTTTTTGGGGTTAAGGAGAAAGGTCATTCCTCCTTTTAGTAAAAAAACGTTGTCCAGCATAAAGATGTCCGTTTTCATTTTTCTAAAAACATGATATTCTGGTTTCACATTGGCGAATTACTCTTGCTAATAAGTTTGAGCCAATTTGAAGATAAAAATTTTTTCAACTTTTAAAGTCCATAGGGCCCTGTTTTTGTGAAAAAGTGTTGTCCAACCAAAAGATGTCCATGCATTTTTTTTAATTTCAATCCCTTTATGACATTCCCCTGTCTGTACGCTTTGCAATGATATCTCATTTAGCCCAATCCTTTTGCTGGTTGGGGAGGAAGGTCGTTCCTCTTTTTAGTGAAAAAACGTTGTCCAGCATTAAGATGTCCATGTTAATCTTACCAAAAAACATGACATTTTGGTTTTACATTGGATAATTACTCTTATCAATAAGTTCGAGCCAATTTAAAGACAAAAATTTTCACTTTCTAAAATCCATAGGTTTCCCCTTTTTGTGAAAATGTTTTGTCCAGGCTAAAGATGTCCATGCAAATTTTTTTCTTAATTTCAACCTCTTTACGACATTCTCCGGACCGTAAGCTTTGCAATGATATCTCATTTAGCCGAATCCCTTTTGTGGTTGGTGAGCAAGGTAATTCCCTTCTTTAATGAAAACACGTTGTCCAGTATAAAGATGTCAAGTATAAAGATGTCCATGTTATTTTCTTAAAATTTTAACCCATTTATGACATTCTCCAGACTTTAAGCTTTGCAATGATACCTCATTTAGCCCAATCCGTTTTGTGGTTGAGTGGAAGGTTTCTCCCTTTTGGTGAAAATGCGTTGTCCAACATAAAGATGTCCTTGGTATTTATTTTTTGAAAAATTCAACCCTTTGATGACATTCCTTGAAATTCAAGCTTTGCAATGATATCTTATTTAGCCCAATCCTTTTTGGGGTTAAGGAGAAAGGTCATTCCTCCTTTTAGTAAAAAAACGTTGTCCAGCATAAAGATGCCCATTTTCATTTTTCCAAAAACATGATATTCTGGTTTCACATTGGCGAATTACTCTTGACAATAAGTTTGAGCCAATTTGAAGATAAAATTTTTTTTCAACTTTCAATGTCCATAGGGCCTGTTTTTGTGAAAAAGTGTTGTCCAACCAAAAGATGTCCATGCAATTTTTTTTTAATTTCAACCCCTTTACGACATTCCCCTGTCTGTAAGCTTTGCAATGATATCTCATTTAGCCCAATTTCTTTTGTGGTTGGTAAGGAAGGTAATTCCCTTCTTTAATAAAAAAAACGTTGTCCAGTATAAAGATGTCCATGTTCATTTTTCCAAAAATCATAATATTCTGGATTTACATTGCCTAATTACTCTTTTAAATAAGTTTGAGCCAATTCTGAGTCAAAAAATTTTTTAAGTTACAAAATCCATAGGGTTTCCCTCCCCCTTTTGTAAAAACGCGTTGTCCAGTATAAAGATGTCCATGTAAGTTGTTTCAAAATTTCAACCCCATTAAGACATTCCTTGGGGTATAAGCTTTCTAACGATACCTCATTCACCTTAATTCGTTGGGTGGTTAGGGAGGAGTTAGGGAACACACAGACAGACACACACACACACACACACACACACACACACACACACACACACAGAGACATTTTGGGGAGAAGGGTCTTTCCCTCTTTTGGTGAAAATATGTTGTCCAGCATAAAGATGTCCGTGTTAATTTTTTACTAATTTCAACCACCTTATGATGCTCCCTGAACAATAAGGTTTCCCATTATATCTCATTTATTCTCATTTTTTCTGTGGTTGGGGAGGAAGGTTTTTTAGGAATTGGGCATTTTTGATTTTGGACTATATCTTTGATAATCCTGGACGGAATACGACGTTTGATAGCTCGAATGAGAGCTAATTATATGTAGATTACTGTCGTAAGCTTTTTATTTGTTATTCTATGATATTTTCAAGTGAAACTGTGTGATTTACAAAAAAATAAAATTGTTACTCGTTTTTAGAACATGGGCATTTCATGATTACGCAATAAATTGGTTTAAAAATTAAACTGTCGTGGTAAAATTTAGTCTATTTTTCGAATTTTTAGTCCCCGTGGTTCTACGTTGCGTCTGTGGTGAGCAATCGTTATAAAATAAAATAGTGTAATTTCGGCACACATATTGTTGTAGGTAAAAACGGTTGAATTAAGTGGTCGAGTGTTAAATTGTAGTTGTAAATAGTTAAAAGACAACGTTGAAATGTGTAGGGGTCATAGCACTGCACTTAAACTCGATTAAGGGGGTCCTTTTAAAAAGTGCCAAAATTAAATACACTTCCCAAATTTTGCTCATTTTGATACCATTTGGCATTTTAGCTGTAACTTTTTGCCAGTTACAGTTGAACAACAAGTAGAAGCTTAAATTAAAGAAAACTGTCTTGAGATAATGATAGGCTTTTAAATTTTTGAAAATGATGATTTTTTGAGTGAGAAACAATCGATTGTTTGTAAAGTGCCGAAATTAAATGCATACATTTAATTTCGGCAATTTTCCATTTTTTTAAAAACTGATTTAATTAAGTAAAAAAACAACTTTCGTATAGTGAAACTTTTATGACGCAACGCAGTATCGTAAAAGCTTTAAAATGAGCTATCAAACATGAAAATCGGGCCATACAGTGAAAAGTTACATTGGAAAAACGAAAAAGTGCCGAAATTAAATGCACTACCCTATGATTGGCGCTAGTAGTTATGTACCCTCTTCCTAACACTAAAAAACCCTTATTCCGAACTAGTCTATATAGATTTTAAAAATATTTTTACTAAAAATTTCCCATATTTGCCCCATTTTTTTCTTATTTGCTTTTTTGACTACTATTTTTTGGTCAGTTTTGCTTTGCCACTGCCATTTTGCTTTTCGGTATCCTCGTTAAAAAATCCCCTCATAGATGGGCAGCCTCTCGTATTTTTTGGAAGTAAGTTAAGGTGAGTTAAAAAAGAGAGTAAAAAACAGATCGAACTTATGCTAAAAATTTGTCAGTCTTCTTTTTGGTGTAATTTTGTTTAAGAAATTAACGTATTATTTTTTAAAAGACGGTAATTCTACTCTAAAAATTTGTTATAGATTTCAATCCCTTAATGGGAGGCGGAGGTGGTAGTGGATACCGACCCTCACCACGATCCGGCGGAGCCGCGGGAGGATGAGGCTAACTTAACGGTGTTTTCTTTTCCTCCAAACACCAAACACTACAACAACACTATATTAATTGCCCATTCTCAGCGAAAATAGAGACAATGATGACGCGATTTCCTCGAAACTTGGACTCAAGAGAGGCTTCGCCGATGCTGTCTTTATCGTTCTCTGAATGCTTATTGTGCAAATCCGAGATTTATTTAAGAATCTTTTTAATAATGGGAAAATGGTTTTCACAAAAGATGCCTGTGATATTTTATGTTTGGGCCTTAAAATGAATAAGCAACTGAGATAGCTTTTGGATTTGGGTTGGAAAGAATTGAGAAAGCGTGCTGGATTCATACATGGGCAAGTTGGCTTGGAATGGAGGTTAAAAGCCGAGGAACGCCTTTTACCTCTCTTTTTTCTCCGTACTAAACTTTAGCCATATCGTTTCACGTTTATAAAAGGAAATATAAGTAAAAAAAAGCTAAAAACATAGAGTACCTAAACAAAAATAAGCCAAAAAGGTCTCCTATTTTGCCTTTTTGAGCTTTTGATTGTTTAAAACAATTTAAATTTTGTTTAAAAAAATTTTTATAATAAAGGGTCAACTTTTTTTTTACTCCCACTTCAGAGTGAGGAAAGGAGTTAACCCCTTGCCTCCTTCTCACAATTTGGAGGGTTAATCCTATCCTCTATGCCCACGTATGGTTGGATTACACCACTAAATCCGCGACGGTTTTATTGTCACTGCCATAAAAAAGCAATGAAAAAAGGTTGATTGATTGAGTGGATAAATACTATTTTTCTATAGAAAAGAACTATTATTATTGTATCTTCATCATCAGCGCACAATGACCCACGGAAACTAATTATTCTCGAAAAGTTACTCAAACAGACAACATAATTTGTGAAGAAGAAAAAACGCTTGTAAAATTTTGCGTCTGCAAAATTCATTATTAAAAAAATGTTATCCCTGGTCCCCATATTAAAAATATTAATTTACTATATTATTTATATCCTGTAGAAGTGTATGCGGTTAATGGTAAATTTAGCTGTTTTTTATTTAATTTTCTTTTGTAGTGCTGCTGGGCGTGTCCACGGCCGACATTACAACCTCTCACAGTTTAGTAAATAACGGCTCAATATTCAATTTGTGGTTGTTAGTTTTTTATATTTTTGATATTGCTATTTTAATTCTTAAAAAATATACACAGTTTTCTATTTAAAAATTTAGAATTTTTAAAGGGTCAAAATACCATTATGTTCCAAAAAAATTTATTTGTATACTCCCTGTTTGTATTCAGATACGCTATATTTAATGTTTGAGCGTTATTAAAGCAGTTTTAAAAGATGTCTATTAAAAAGCTGATGGTAATGGATGTGGTATATTGTCGTGATTGTAAGTCGACGTAAGCTACCTAGGCGCTAATTTTGCAATTTTGCAATATTTTTAATTATTTTTAGCAATTTTTTTGAGATTTCATGTGCGATAAATTAATGACGTAAATTCAAAGAAACATCGCTTACTAGCCGACCTTTTCGTGATTCAATAAATTTTTCTTAAATTTTTGAGTATTTTAAATAGTATAAAATAATAATTCATAAAAAGTCATGTAGAGAGAGTACAGAATAAGTTACCTTATGACTGAATTTCAAATGGTGTCACTATTTACAGTATTTTATGGTTTTAGTTAGTTTTTGTGTTAATGCAAATTCATATTGATTTTTACTGCATCAAATCGAAATGTACATATCCAGCTTACAAAAATTTTATCCATGCCAAATAGTTTTATATTGCAAAAAAATTCCAAATTTCTGTATTTAAGATAAACTGAAAACCTTAATGGGAATTGAATTACGATTTTATATAATAACACATTGGTTGGTTGGTCATATTGTATTCAATTAATTATCAGGATAAAAAACAAAATTAGGAAACTGTTGTTTTTTAATTACTATGATATTAAAATTAAGCTATAACAGCTTTTGTGAACCAAATATTAATTGCAAAATGTTTTTACAGTAGGTAGGTAATTGCTTTTTTTGATATAAAATTTCCTACGGATTTTTTTGTTTTAAAAATTTAATTAGGGTAGTGCATTTAATTTCGGCACTTTTTTGTTTTTCCGATGTAACTTTTCACTGTATGGCCTGATTTTCATGTTTGATAGCTCATTTTAAAGCTTTTACAATACTGCGTTGCGTCATAAAAAATTCATTGTACGAAAGTTGTTTTTTTTACTTAATTAAATCAGTTTTTAAAAAAATTGAAAAGTGCCGAAATTAAATGTATGCATTTAATTTCGGCACTTTACAAACAATCGATTGTTTCTCGGTCAAAAAATTATCATTTTCAAAAATTTAAAAGCCTATCATTATCTCCAGACAGTTTTCTTTAATTTAAGCTTCAACTTGTTGTTCAACGTGTAACTGGCAAAAAGTTACAGCAAAAATGCCAAACGGTATCAAAATGAGCAAAATTTGGAAAAAAAGTGCATTTAATTTCGGCACTTTTTAAAAGGACCCTCTTAATCGAGTTTAAATGCAGTGCTATGACCCCTACACATTTCAACGTTGTCTTTTAACTATTTACAACTACAATTTAACACCCGACCACTTAATTCAATCCGTTTTTACCTGCAGCATATGAGTGCCGAAATTACACTATTTTATTTTATAACGATTGCTCACCACAGACGCAACGTAGAACCTGGGGGACTAAAAATTCGGAAAATAGACTAAATTTTACCAGGACAGTTTAATTTTTAAACCAATTTATTGCGTAATCATGAAATGCCCATGTTCTAAAAACGAGTAACAATTTTATTTTTTATAAATCACACAATTTCACATAAAAATATCAAAACATTACAAATAAACAGCTCACGACAGTAATCTACATATAATTAGCTCTCATTTGGGCTATCAAACGTTGTATTCCGTCCAGGATTACCAAAGATATAGTCTAAAATCAAAAATGCCCAATTGGGAAAAGTGCCGAAATTAAATGCACTACCCTATTGGTTGCGCGTTTGAGAAACGTGTAGCTTAAACTTTATAACACGTTTTTTTCAGAAGTTGACCTAATATTATACACTTAGACATATTAAAAAAATTTTGGTATTAAAAAAATGGAAAGACCAAATTAAATATTTTAAACATAAAAGTTTTATTATTAGAACAAAGCGTTCGAACCTCGCGATGCAGTGCAACTCACCAAGCCATTTACATAAAAAGAATTTTTAAGTTTTGTTGCTTTAATTTTTATTGTTAAAATGGTTTTGTTAAAGTGATATGGTTTTTATTGGTAAAATAAGTATTCCTGAATAAAATAAATATTTATCATATAACCCTGATCTTACAATAATTCAGGATCGTCAAACTTGTCCTAAACTAAGTTTCTCTACATATCATTTTAGCTCAAAAATTTTCACAACGCTATAATTTAGTATTGGTTTTGATTAATCCTTAGTTATTGAGTATATAGTGTGTAAAGATGCATATCCATCTGAGTTAAATTGTTTGGGTGGTTAAGTAACTAGTCGTTCTCTGAGAAAATATCACGTGCAGAATAACACGTGACGCAATTCATTATTAGTGGTGATTAGCCCTGATGACTTTTTTTTGGCTCACGCTTTTATTCTTTGTTACTGCTTTACGGAAAGCCCTGCGCCGTTAATTGCAGCCTGAAAGCTTTCAGCTTGTTTGATATCCGGATAAGGACGTTATTGATCCTACCTCCAGAAGACTGAAGGCATGTAAAACTGCATCGAAGGCAAGTGGGAAGAAAGTCGTCCTGCTTCTTGTTAAAGCAGATACAGGCTAGAAGACAGTGTGAAGGCAAGTAAATTTAAAATGTAGGCAGTAAAAACCTAATTTTTAATTGATGCATTCCTTACTGGAATTTATGCAACTCGAGGGCATAGCGTAGCCATTATGGGTTGTAAGGATGACAACCCTTCACACTCGCTTCCTTCTGTTTAAACTTATTAAAAATTTTAAAAAAGTGCTTATGCGCGTGTGTGTATGTGCTCGGGACCTGGAATTGGCTCCCTACAATTCGCTCCCGGGATAATTCGTTCCGTGGACCTTTGATCATACAAGGGTATTTTTTTGTTTTAAATTAATGTAATACTAATTTTTAGCGTGACGGGAAGGAGACACAATCAATATCAAATAAAAAAGCGCAAAAAAATCCAAATATAGTTGCTAAACATTAATTTTGGTATATGGTTATTTGATGTATGGTGTTTTTCACAAATTTCCTAACAAAAAAGTAAAATTTATACAAAGGTTATAATAAGTTTCACCGGTTTTCGGGGTTCCATATTAACAGATATTGAAGTATTTCCGGGCTTTAACCCCAATCTTTAATTGCAAGCAAACAAGCTTCAAATAAAACTTTACTCCGACGTTTCGAAGCAACTGCGTGCTTCTTTTTGCACGCACGCAGAAGCACGCAGTTGCTTCGAAACGTCGGAGTAAAGTTTTATTTGAAGCTTGTTTGCTTGCAATTAAAGATTGGGGTTAAGGCCCGGAAATACTTCAATATCTATACAAAGGTTATACATAAAAAAGCGAAATGTTTCTTAAATGTTTATACGTATTTCGCTTTTTTTAAAAAGAAAATTTTGGTTTCTAAATGGTAACACCAGAATTAGGGTAACTGACTTAATTTCGGCCACGCCTTAATTTCGGCCACCAATTTAGGGTGTTAGAAAATTGGCTTATTTTTAAAACACAAAAGAATTAGCACAAAAGTAACTGGACTAATGTTGAATAAAGTGTTTTTGCAAAAGTTTTTTATTTTTGTTATTCTAAATTATCAACATTTTCATACAAATAGTGAATTTTTTGTGATTTTCCTAATTTTTGCTTTGTGTTTAAACTGCATCAAATTTAGAACGACGCAATATATAACCTTAAAATATCTTTTATTTAAAGCTCAAAGTTGTTAATTTTCATGTTTTGATATTTTCTTCAAAATCATTTTGCAATGCGTTTAACTAACTGCGCATTTTAAGATTCCGTTAATTTCGGCCACCTGAAAATTTAGGTGAAAGAACCTGCCGTTTTTTGCTTTTTTTAAATATCATTGTACTACCGTATTTATAAAGATTTTTTTTTGCTCGTTTGACTTTGTTTTGACGTTTTTTAAGCCAAAAATAAAAATTGAACAAAAATACAAATTATTAAAACTTGTTTTTTTAAGGTTTTGGCATAATTATTTAAAGTCTTGCTAATAAATATTAAAGTTCGCAAACGGGAAAAATTATTTTATATGTACCAAGAACAATACTTAAGGGTAAATTTGCAACCTTTAGAAATTTTTATTGTTCGTTTAAGCAATAGTTATGGCCAGTTTTTTGTAGGTGGCCGAAATAAATGGCACGCGCCTTAACTTCGGCCACTTTAAAAAAAAAGTTTAAACCTTAACTGATTTTTAAGTGTAACAGAAATATTCAAATTTTGCACTGGAAAAACAAATATAGCTATTGTTTGATTTTTAGGCCAAATTTTGGCTTGATTGAAAAAGCCAGAAAAAACTTATTCAAAAAAATAAAAAAAGGTGGCCGAAATTAAGTCAGTTACCCTACAACGAAAAAACAAAACGTAAAATTTTAAGTAAACAATATTTTTTGAATGGCAGCATTCATTTAATATTTTTCGGAATTGAAAATGAAAAATTAAACTCAAATTTAGAATTTAAACCAAATTTTAAATCAGAAATTAATTGCAAGAAAGCAAATTCCCCTAAAATAAGTCAGCTTTATAGAAATTACGCTTATAAAAAACCTCGCGCACTAGCAATGAAGAGCAGCAAAGAAATACAGACGCAAGAAAACAATTGTGCAGGGAGAGAACTGTCCATAGGGAGCAAATTGTCCAGGGAGCGAATTGTTCACGAATGAACTGTTTTGTAAAAAATAAAATGCGTTTATAAAGAATGCCGAGAGCGAATTGGGCAGGGAGCAAATTGTCCCGGGAGCGAATGGTCCTCGATTCATGCGCGTGTGTGATGTGTTTGTGTGTTGTGTACGTCCCCGCACGTACATTTATGTTTGCATTATGAAATTTTAGCGAAAATTCGAAAAACACGATAATGTTTGTAACATATTTCAAAGCATATTGTTGTTTTTATATATAATTCTAATTGTATTCAACAATTCCAGACAGTTTCGTTTATTCGACAACTGGGTGCACGACGAACTAACTAAAGCTAAAGTCTTCCAGGGTGAAATTAAGGGCGTAACCGCTCTCCGCCAGGAAGAAATAAACAATAAACCCGTGAGCGAGAAAAATTAAAAAAAAAGTTTTCAGCGGTTATGTAACCAATTATTATTTAGTTGCGTCATGTGTTTTTCTGCACGTGATATTTTCTCAAAAAACTAGTGGTTAATTTACCACTCATCTATTTTCACCCTGATGGAATTTATCTTTAATTCACTAACTAAAAAATTCAGATAGAGAGTAACTATTATTATTCAGGCTAAACTGAATTCAGCTTAATTCAAGAAGTGGAGCTCCGGGGTTCTTCCTGTGTAAAAAAAAACTGAGCTCCGAAGCATGATTTTAAAAGGCAAAGAAACATCACTACCAGTAATGTCTACGCCACCGAGAGGGCAACCTGCCTAATGTGGCTATCTTAAAATTGCACTGTCGCAAATTAAACTGAAAAGTGGGCCGAGAGGGCTGAACTTTGGGAATGGTTTAGCTTTGATTCCTAGAAACTCATATTAAATTTAAAAGGATCAATATATGTAATATTTGGAAAGTATAGTCGTTTTCGGGCGATATAGAAATTTTATTGTGACAATTTATTTTAAATCTTAAAATTTTAAATATTCCATGTGTAAAATTTTTAAATAATTCAAAACATTTTTTTTTCAGAATAAAAAATCCAAATTTATTTCATACTTCAACACGGTTTTTTATTAATACATTAAAGATAAATTTTATACTGTACTCAAAAATGTTAGCTACTTTATCCATTCCCAGAACTCCAGTTCGTCCAGAGTTTTTCTAATGTCAGCTTCTTCTTGGTCCGTGCAGCTTCTAATTGGTTGTCTCGGAGATCCGAAATCCAGACCTTGCAAATGTAAAATATATTTCAAAGTTCGACATGTTACTTGATTGGAGCCTTGACCAATAATCCCAGTCCACACGTCTTGTAGCTTGTACTGCAATTTTTTTATATTTTCGTAATGATAATTTATATAAATCATAAATGTTAGTTTGCTGGTAGGATATTGCAAACACAGCAAAGAAGTATCAGGTCTTTGACGAAAGAAAAACATTTAAACTTCTGCATTTTCTAAACATCCTGTTAACAAAAATAGAACGAAAATGTGCACTTGCAGTACCTACCCAAAGTAACTAGCCAGTATTACACTTGTGGTGACTGGTGAGCTAAAAGACATGAAATTAAGTTGTGCTAATTAGGCTTACTCTCCATTTTAATTCGTGTTAATTAAAATGGCGAATATGACATAATAAAGGTAATGTTTAATAGACTGTTTTGTTATGGGTGAATTAATTTTTCATAAAGAAGTTGCACATTTTTTGTTATATATTTTTACTGTTAATAGTTGCATGTGAAAATAAAAATAAATGAATCTGTAGTAGCTATACAGATTACTAAATTTATTTTTAATATTTTTATTATTAACTAGGAATTGTTGAAAGCTGGCCCTGTGCCAGGGGGCCGTGCCCCTCCTCCTATTCTGGGTTGGCCGGGGTAAAAATTTAGGAAGGGGGAGGTGGTGGGTTCAGGGGTTGTGGGAGGTCGAAGGTAAGGTAACTCCATCATTATGACCCCTGTTTTTCTCTACCTCCTTTATTGGGGTTTGCCAAAAATAGATTTCCCTGACTTCCTGCCTTTAATTTAAGGTAAATAGGCATTTTAAGCCCCAATTTTGCTCATTTTTAATTCTAAATCAAAAAAATTCGCCTCCGGCGGCTGGGGAAACACCCATAGACCCCCGGTGGACGCTTCGCGTCGCAAAATGCAGCGCTTCGCGCCTCATTTATATCCTGTTTTCATTTTTCTACAGTCTAGCCCCCTCTTTTCAAAAATCCTGGCACAGGTCTTGGTTGAAAGGGTACATACTTTTTCATTTTTCAAAACGTAATAAACATACTTGTTCTTTACGCGCAGCTTCCAAATTTCCGTTTTTGAAGGCTGTATAAAGTCGATTAATAGGTTTCCCAGCCACACTGAAGGTTACTCCTATCGCACTATCTATCCCCATAGCTAAAGCTCCAACAAATATCTATAACAGATTTTATTATCAACACGAATTATCTGGTAACGGGTGTTTATATACTAGTGATGTTCCCCGGAGCTCCGAAGCGGAGCTCGCCGTTTTTAGGAGCTCCGGGGCAACCACCGGAGCTCCACCCTATTTTAATACTAAGTTCGTGGAAAATTAAAGAGTGATGACATTGTCAAATGTTTTTCAAAACTTATTTAAAACAATCAAAATAGTCCTATAAATACAACTTGAGTTGTTTAAAATGTATTTCAAGCTTAAATAAGCTTCAAATTTCGCTCATTTAAAGGGCGGAGCTCTGGAGCATTTAAATGGCCGCTTTAAATGGTAGGAGCTCCGGATGTTAGAGGGTACAAACATTTCTATATATAGGGTAATGTACTTTCTTCTCCCTCTTTTTATTATTTTATAATTTTTTTTTCAAGCAGAACCACAAGACAACATTCCGAAAAATATTCCACCAAAAGAAAGGAAAGCCCAACCAAAAAAAAGACAACAAACAAAACCAAAAAAAAAGAAAAAAAAAAAAAAAAAAAGAAAAAAAAAAAAAAAAAAACAAAAAGAAAACACACAACAAAAAAAAAAATAAAAAAAAATAAAAAAACAAAAAAGCAAAAAACAAAACCACAGAAAAAAAAAAAAATAACAAAACACAAAAACAAAAAAAAAACAAAAAAAAAAAGAAACAAAAAAAAAGAAAACATATCTATTAATATATCTGCATATAAAAAAAAAAAAAAAATTCAATAATAAAAAAAAAACACAACAAAACACAACTAAAAAAAAAAAAAATATAATAAAAAACAATGAAGAAAAAAAAAAAAGTAAAAAAAACACAAAAACCCCCAAAAAAAAAAAACAAAAAAAAAAACACAAAAAATATATAAAAAAAAATACCCTTTCACCCTCTCCCAAAAACACACCAAAAAAACAAACAAACACAAAAAACCCAAAAAACACACCAAAAAAACAAACAAAAAAAAAACAAAAAAAAAAATAAAAAATAAAAAAAATAAAAAAAAAAAAAAAGAAAATAAATAAAAAAAATTTAAAAAAAAAATCAAAAAAAAAAAAAAAAAAAAAAAAAAAACCAATACAAAAATATCAAAAATATAATAAAATACAACAAACCACAAAAAAAAAAAAACAAAAAAAAAAAAAAACCAAAAAAAACAAAAAAAAAAAAAAAAAAAAAAAAAAAAAAAAAAAAAAAAAAAAAAAAAAAAAAAAAAAAAAAAAAAAAAAAAAAAAAAAAAAAACAAAAAAAAAAAAAAAAAAAAAAAAAAAAAAAAAAAAAAAAAAAAAACAAAAAAAAAAAAAAAACATACTATATTTAGGGTAATGCATTTAATTTCGGCACTTTTCCCGATTGGGCATTTTTGATTTTGGACTATATCTTTGGTAATCCTGGACGGAATACGACGTTTGATAGCTCAAATGAGAACTAATTATACGTAGATGACTGTCGTAAGGTTTTTATTTGTCATGTTATGATATTTTTATGTGAAATTGTGTCATTTATAAAAAATAAAATTTTTACTCGTTTTTAGAACATGGGCATTTCATGATTACGCAATAAATTGGTTTAAAAATTAAACTGTCCTGGTAAAATTTAGTCTATTTTTAGAATTTTTAATCCCCCTGGTTCTACGTTGCGTCTGTGGCGAGCAATCGTTATAAAATAAAATAGTGTAATTTCGGCACACATATTGCTGTAGATAAAACGGGTTGAATTAAGTGGTCGAGTGTTAAATTGAAGTTTTAAATAGTTAAAACACAACATTGAAATGTGTAGGGGTCATAGCACTGCACTTAAACTCGATTAAGGAGGTCCTTTTAAAAAGTGCCGAAATTAAATGCACTTTTCCCCCAAATTTTGCTCATTTTGATACCATTTGACATTTTAGCTGTAACTTTTTGCCAGTTACACGTTTAACAACAAGTAGAAGCTTAAATTAAAGAAAACTGTCTGGAGATAATGATAGGCTTTTAAATTTTTCAAAATGATTTTTTGACTGAGAAAAATCGATTGTTTGTAAAGTGCCGAAATTAAATGCATATATTTATTTTCGGCAATTTTTCATTTTTTTAAAAACTGATTTAATTAAGTAAAAAAAATACTTTCATACAGTGAAACTTTTATGACGCAACGCAGTATCGTGTAAGCTTCAAAATGAGCTATCAAACATGAAAATCGAGCCATACAGTGAAAAGTTACTTTGGAAAAACAAAAAAGTGCCGAAATTAAATGCACTACCCTATGTTGTTTTATGGTTCGTATGATAGCAGCGTGAACATATAACCAACTTGAACCCCTTTTGCAGTTCGGTGATTAAACCCGATAAGGGTGAAGTACTTTATTTGAAAGGGCAGGTTTTTACCTTCCTCCATCAAAATTTTGCTGTCTTCTACCTGCTACTAGGCTACTTTCTACCGGCTTCTATTCAAAATCTACCTGTCCCAATACAATTTAGCTGTCTCCTCACAAATATATGGCTAAACATAGGAGGCAGTACCACCTCATCTAAGGCAGTTTTTGCCATCTCCGCCGTCCACCCTGCTTCTATTTTTTGTTGCGTCCTACTGACCTTCACCGTGCTGCCTACCTGCCTCCGAGGCATATTTTGCTGCCTCCTACCTGCCTTCAACTTAAATTCGAGAGCCTTCCTTACCAGGTTAAAAATAGGAGTAAAAGTCTAAGATCGTTATATTTTTTATATGCAATTTCAAATAATTATTATGTTTTGGAGCTCGGCTAAGTAGGGGAGAAGTGCACTTCGGAGCTCTTAGTTCGAGCACCATCACTAATGTGAACTGTAAAGATAAAGCTGAAAATGTTTAGAGCGAAATCAGTTTTTTACGTTTTAAAATAATATGCACCACAGTTTTGCAGGGGTAGAATTTTTGCTAATAAACTGGAGTGTGTTATTCATCGTAATCTGAAACTGGCACGTAACCTAAATCCGCAAAAAGGTTTTACTTAAAAAGCCATATTAAATTATAGCTAAAAATCCCGCTACAGGTCTATATGCTTTTTGCATAAATCGAAACCGTGTGACCAAAATATATAACCAAAATAAATAATATAATAAAGAAAAAATTTTTAGCTACGACATTGCTTAAATGCATTTTGCGCCCCTATAGTTGAGGTACTAATTTATGAATAATTTTTGTAATGAAGTGAGCACAAGGCCGCAATACACCCCAATTAGGACAAGCCCAATTTATTGGGTTCTTCAACTCTGGCCCTGAATACTGTTTGAGTTTGAAATATCTGTGGTTATAATTTCTATTATTTTTATTGTATTTAAAACTATTAACTTGTAATATTTTAAACCTAAAAAAAATTTGTTTAAACTAAATATATCTTTGTTTGTAAATATTAAGCTCAGTTTATAAATTTTTTACCATACTTACCATGCAATATATATTGAGTTTTTGTGTATATTTTTAATTAAATTTTTATGTTATGTATTTAAAACGTATGTTAAGCGCTTGTTTTTTTTATAAATAATTTAAAACAAAAAATATACCGTCTCTCCACCAATTATGATGTCATATTTATTTTCTTCCACGCGTAAACATCGGCCCGCTTCAAAAAGATCTTTGTCCGTAAATTTGACACCAACAAAGTTAGGAATGATTGCTCCAGCTTTTGCTAATAAGTCGGAAACACGTATACCTGAAAATATACAACGTCGACAAAATACGTGGTTAAATTAAATCCTGCACACCGGTTCGTTCGTGAATGTGCCTCAAGTTTGTGAAGGCGCCATAAGACTTTTAACAGCTTAAAAAAGTTAAGCTGGGTTTATACTTCGTCCAAAGTATCCAAAGTACAAAATCCAAATAAAAATTTTTAAGTATTGTTTATACTTTTCCGAAAAGACAGTCTGATAGTTCAAAGGACTGGCCAAAGGACAAAATCTAAAGGTAAAAACCCAAAAAGTCCACAGAACATTTCGGACAAGCCAAAGTTGTCGTTTGGACAATCAAAAATTGTTCTTTGGACACCCAAAACAACAATGAAATATTTCAACTTGTACTTTGGACCCTTTGAACAGTTTTTAACCAAGTGTTTATACCTCATCCAAAAGAAAACCTTTCGAAATTGTTTAAAGGACAACTTTGACTTGTCCAAAAGTTCTTCGAATTTGTCCTTTGTACGAAGTATTAACGTGTTTACAATTTACCTTTTGACTTTGTACTTTGGACTTTTTCCTTTTGGATTTTGTCATTTTGGACGAAGTATGAACCAGTCTTTACTGAATGCAGTATTTTTTATTAATATAGTTGCATATTGCATGCAGAACATTTGATCTAAAAATCTATTTTCTATTAACAAATTATATAGATTCATGTTTGGGCGGAACGTTCTTTTTACAGTTCTGATTTTCGCTATTTTTTGTTTAATCCGTTTATTCGCGGAAAAATATCGATTTGTTTAGAACAGCGAAAACTTCTTCAAAACAAAATCAATAATTATGGAAAAAATTGTTTAAGATTCAAAACTCCTTTCAAAATTTGATTTTAATAAGTTTTATTTTACTTGTAATTCCGGATCCATTTGGGTAATGATAATATAGTAGGGGTGTATTAGGCGCCGCTTCAGCAACATTGAATAAATATTTTACCATAGCATCTAAATAACAAATTGTATATTGTAGTTATATTTTGTGCTAAATTTATAAGTACAGTTAATAATGACGCGGAAGCAGTTTGATTGTACGATATATGTCATTTCCATGGTTACAAAATTTTAAAAGTCGAAAAGCAATAATACGATTACTAACAATGGTTAGTTTACTGTAATAATTATGAAATTTTGTAATTTTATTTTATCTATTTCTGGTAAAATATTATTACCGTTTTAATAATTACAAAGTTTGAAATTAAAAATAAAAAATAATTTACCTGTGTCTAAAGGTTTGAAATAGGTCGGACCAATAACCGCTACAGCATCAGCTCCCATTCTTTCTGCGTGGGATGCCTATAAACCAGAAAAATCACAAAACTGTAAGTGCAGACACACAAATTATCATAACTTTTTATAGACGATTTTTGAAGGTCATTTTACATCCTTGACATAAATATGTCGAAATTTTCTACATATGTTTTCAGGTTAGCTTAACATCAGTCATGTTCTTAGTCTCTAACATCTCCGGCCATTTAAAACTAAGGTAACTGCGAGTATCCGTTGCTAAATGAGTAATTTCAAGCTGCTTATTAAACCGCAAAATATAATACGTAATTCTATTTGCATTTTTTATACTATTTTTTATATAGGTTTTAATAAGTATTAAAAAAATTAGTTTTGCAAAAATTTCACTAAATAATATATTGCATTATAGTTGAATTATATCTGGCTGACGTCGAAAATTTTGTATGCAGGCAGACATAAAGGAACCAATTAAAATTGTGCGGTAATGACGTTTTTAAAAAAATACAAATAAGAACGCAGATTTTTTTTAATTTCGCCTTTTCACAAATTATACAAAAATTAACTAACTTTAGCCCTTAAAAAATTTGCACTTGTTTCTAAATTAAGTAATTTGATAAATAATTATTAAAATACAGATTGTGAACTTTATAATTAAACCGCTTGAGCGAAAAATATTAAGTGGTTTTGTTGCTAGTCGATTCAATACTGCAATTATCAAGGTCAGCTAGATTTTATTTGCCTAAAAACAAGTCGAGGCTTGGAGCTTTAAAAAAACCTTATATTATGAATATTCATCGTAACACCCGTCCATATTCATAACCAATCACGATGACACTGGTAGAGTTTGCAACCCTTCTGTGATAGTTTGAGATTCTGATGATAGCTATTTAAACATATCAGTGAATGTGGTTGCAGTCGATGTAATTAATTGTGCACTTGTTAAAAATAAATCAGGCATTGACCGGATTTTAATGAAATTTTACATAGTGGACAGATTATAAAATGTTCTAAGCCCAGATTAATCTAATGCAAAATATCCACTTTGCACCGAATGGATGACGAAAACAATAAAATGCCTTTAAACAAGTTATAAATAACAGTCATTATTTATTTACCAATTCTTCAGTTTCAACTAAATTTCCGGCACCGCAATGTATAATTATTCGTTTCATTTTTCCTCTGCCAACTTTCAACCATTTTTCAGCTATAGCTTTTCTTTCACTCACAGTCAGAGAAGCAAACTCGGCCGCTGTTCCGTTTACTATACAAAAATTTTTATTGTAAATATTCTTGAACAAAAGTTGTGTGTACTCAAATAAAAACGCAATAACCATTATATTTTGTAACCAAAAACTTAATCCATACAAAAATTAAAATCATTGCGTATGGATTTTATTCACATGTTACGAATTAATATTGTTTTTTGTGAAGACCAAGGTTGCGCGTGAAAACCTTTCGTTTTTGAGATAGTTCTCAAATCTGTTTTCAAAAAATGTTTGTTTTTTTTGCAGACCCCCTATTTATTTAGAAATTCAAACTAAATTTGTCCGTGTAATTGTTTCCTTCACAATTAAAAATTAAACACTTTAATACAAGGTGACAAAAATAACTTGTTCGACAGCTTTTATTAAATTATTATGTAAGTTAAAAAAAGCTGAAAAAAATCTGCTGGCTTGTTCGCAGATGACATAAAAAAAACTTACCGAACACTTGTGTAACTTCTTGCTTCACAATGTGTTCTGCATACGCTTCAATGATATCGAGATTGACACTCCTAAAACATTTGACTCATTATTTTTTTATTAAACAACTATTAATACAATCTAAAATTATCAATATTTTGAATTTAACAGAATGTCTTAGATAACCATAGTTAAGCAAGAAACACAACTTGTATTTTCCTATAAATTCAAAAATTTTCTGCGGTGAAGTTTAAACGGTTTCAAAAATCCATCATTTAATACAGTTTAACGAAGGTTTAGTAGATAGCAAAGCATTTAATCCGCACATAGCAAAAAAAGGTTTAATAGATTATTCTTCTTTGACGGTGTCTATAAAGCAAGATTCTGGCATTTTAAGGTGATTGTGTTTAAATATCAATTAAGACACAAAAATTGCTTACCCGTCAGGTTTAAAAGGAGTAAAAGTGGCAGCAACAAGACCCGTTAATTTTGACCAAGTTTTCATGGTAAGCTGAACTTTTGGTGACCAACGTGAGCTTCTAATTTATTTATAAGAAAATAAAATTTTATATTGTTTTACTAACCCAAACACCATCAGGCAGCGTCAAATCAAAAAAAGAAATTTTTTTGCCAAAACAACTTAACAACTTATTTTAAAATAACTTGGCATGTTCGAAACGGCCATAAAATTTTGATAACATTTTGAAACTGCAAATTTTAATTAATTTTCGTCTATGAATAAGCAACTTCTGATTTTGAAAAACCGCCAAGTAGTCTATTTAATTTATTTGGAATGACTAAAGCATTACTGGAACTGAAAAAGTTCTCTTAAAATTGAAAATTATTGTTTGAAATTATTGCTGTTTGTTTAATTTTTCTTTAAATTTCGTCGTTATTTTTTAATTCTGCTTATTTTTTTCAAAAATAATCGCTATTCAATCTTGTTTAATGCATTATATTTATAATTGTTGTGAATGAAAAAATAAATAAAATTTTTTTATTAGAAAAGTAATTGCAAATTGACTTATCTTTTTAAGAAAAAAAAATAAAGGGTCATTATTTCAAATTAAAAATGTTTACGGATTTTAAAAAACCCAACAGCAAAAACATTTGCTTGTTAGTTTGACGTTTAAACAACGCGTTTTTCTATGTTTATTTTTGAACAGCATGCAAAATATAAACACAACACTGTGTGAAGTGATATAATCTTGAAATTTTACATCGGAGCAAAACCTGAAATACAAACTCCATTGCGCACACTTATTTACGTTTTTTTGTGTAATATTTATTATTCATTGGTTTTTGATCCAGTTGTCTTTTAGTATTTTTTAACAATAAGCAAGTTTAACCCGTTCCTTGCTTTTTCCCCGGTTACGACGGTAAAAAGTGTTTTTGTGTAAAATGTATTAATTCCCTTTATTTCCGCTGGTAATCAAAGTGCGTTTGCAATGGTCCGCTCCGGGGGAAAAGGTAATCACGCGAATGCACTCTGATTACCAGCGAAAATAACGGGAATTAATACATTTACAAAAAGACTTTTCACAGGAGAAAAGGCAATCACGGGAACAGGTTAAATTGATATTTGTTTTTTCGCCAGAATACATTCGAAAAAAAATTTCCATGATTGTTATTTTAATCTACGAATAATTGTCACTTGCCATTGTCGCATTGTAACTTGTCACTCATTTGAGCATGATGCAATTTTTTGTGTATAATTCTAGTAGTGGCATTAAATGAAATGCATCTGTTATTTTTTGTTTAACTTATACATTCAAGAAAAATGTAACTTTATTCTCTGATGATTATAATTCCTAAAATTTTGTGACGTTAAAAAGTAGTGTTGCGTATAATAGTACCAGTTGTGTGGAATGCTTCGTCTAAAGGGAATGAACGTGTCAATTTTTTTTGACGAATTTATTGTGTTTATCTTTTTTATGCTTGACGCAAAATGTTTATTTTTACCGTTTGTGTGTTCGTGCGCTTTTTATTTACATATAAAATAAACTACACAAAAAATTTATCTTTAAGAGTTTAGCACAATACAGCAATATTTACATTGTTTAGGTATTATCTAAAATAGCAGAATTATTAATAGTAAATCGGTAAATAACTTCCAATACTGGCTAAAAACAATTCTGTTTTAAAAATTACTTTTATAAACCAAAACTGTTAATTTGAATACCATCAAACACAAGATACTTTAAACTTTGAGTCGTTTTCATTCGATTGAATGTACAAAAAAGATTTTTTGAAATAGTGTTTTGCCCCATCGACTTGATGTTTTGAGTGTTTGGCTGAAGAAATACTGTTTTCAAAAATAGGTTTCCAGTGATTTTTAATTCTCAGCGTAGCTTTAGATTCAGAAACACACTGTAATATAAATTGGGCTTGGTTTACTTCCATACTAGAGCTGTTGCTGGAGGAAAAAGACTTCATTACCAAATTTATATCAGCAGGCAAGCTGCAGCTAGAAGAAACGAATTTTTTGTTTTTTAACTTATTTCGCTTCCAAAATAAGTTCGTCCGGTGGCACTCCAAACAAGAGTCCATCTTTATGGTCTGAAGTTGAGAGGCATTTTTAAATGTATTTCTGGGGACTGAGTCCGTTATATGATTACCTAAGCGTATGTCACAAGGAATATCTCTAACTACAACGGTAGAGTGGGACCTTGCCATGGTCTTGTACTGATAAAAACGTTGGCCATTCGCCAAAAGCGGCAAAAGTCCATGCGACTCTCTTATGACCCTACTGCTGCTGGCTGTGGTTTTTCTGGCTTTGGAATAGGTTCTGCTGTTTTGGCTATTTTTGGTTCCGAGTCGGTCACAGGATTGGTTTTCATCCGACCTCTGCCAACACGTTTGGAACTCATGTTTCACTACGGACCTTAAAAAATTTAATAAATACGGCAAATCAATTGTGGTCACATAAACGTACGTTGGCGTTTATTATTATAATAAGGTTATAACATGCCACATTTACTTATTGATCTTTTGATGTGCATAAATTTAGTTCATTCTCCTCCTAGCTTCTTATTTCAAAGACCACACACGTCTGTCTGTCTATATTAAAGCTGGAAATTGGTAAAATTCTCTGAGGTTTAGACTTTTTAGTGTTTTGTTAAGATTCGTTTTTTCAATGGATATATCAACAAGAATAAGATGTAACTATATACAAAAACAACTTTTAAAATACCTGAAATCTTCGTTAAGAGTACAGTATAAATAAAACGGAATCGCGGCGTTTAAAAAAGCGAGCATATTAACCACTGGAATCACAGAGCAGTTGATTGGGTCTCTGTTGATTTCCGGAATGTGGAATGTTACACCCAAAATGGGTAACAGACCCGGGCCTTCCAACAGCAGATGAGTTATGGCGGTGACCACACTAATTCTACACACGCATTTTTTTGCTACGCATTGATTCTAAAAAATAAACACAATTTTTAGAAAATTAGTTTAAGTGGCTAAAACAATTAGATTTATAAGAAGCCATAGCTTTCTTGCAGTCTAAAGATCATAACAACAATATCTATAGGGCTAGGCCTTCAAAAATTGGTGGAGGTGTTTGTTAGCAAAGGACCTTTAGGTTTCGGGTTTAATATTGTAATTTCAAATTAAAGTAAAGAACCGTTTTTACAAAAACTAAAAAATACAAATAACACAAAATACAAAACATTTAAACGTTTTTATTTCATTGATTACTATAAATAGTTTATAAATACTAAACGGAATCAATTTATAGATAGATAATTTTGAATTTAAATACTGGTACGAATTAAAAAACGTTACAGAACAAATTAAAGCAGTTTGCATGTAGTTTTTTGTACTATAATCAGCATACATAGTTGCAAATTATAACTTTTGGGGCAACTCAAAATGTTTTTATTTAAGTTTATTCATTTTAGTTTTTTTGTTATCAAAAATAATGGTTTATTATTTTAATATTTTTGTGTAATCATATTGTGTCATCCTTACCGCCGTCAAAAAATTTGCTCAATATAATAGACTCAGAATTTTGTAATTTAAGCATATAAGTTAACATTTAATATAAAAATTTCAATTATGCGTAGTGACTTTTTGCGGTAAAAAGGTTTTTTTCTCAAATGATAGATTTTTTTACCAGTGCTCATTAATAACTTTACTGCCACTTATAGGCCTTTCAATTATTTATTTTAACCAAAATTGCTGTTTTACTAGCAATTCAATCAATTTAAAGAGTATTAACTAGCAAAAATAACCCATAAATGAATATAAACCATTTTTCTGAAAGATCAGGGGATCTGACTTTATTGTAAACAAAATTATGTATTATTATTACTATTATTATTATTATCCTGAGAAGAAAATATAAAAAATTAATACCCTAAAACGTTAAGTTAAGTTACTGTTTGCAGTCCAAGGTTATAAATTTTAGATTATTTCAGCAAATGGCCGTCAAAAAATTCGCGGTTAGTACTAGCAAAAATATATAACACAAGAGAATATCCGACTGTACACTAAACTTTGGCCAAAATTTTGCAAGAAAAGTCGCACTTTCAAATTCGTGTGCGACTTTTCTCACAAAAATCCGCCATTTTCTGCTAGTTTTTTCGCGCTTCCATTTTTAAAACACTATTAGTTTTCTAGCAGTGCGGACTGCGACTTTTTTTGCACTCAATACTGCATTATTCGCACTGCGATTATTTAAGCACTCCGAGTCTGGCTGCACAACAAAAAAAAATGAAGCGAAACGAAAATTTTGTGTTTAAATGAGTAAAATTCGTTTTTTTTTACGTTAAGATGTCAAAACTTTTTAGTTTTAATGAAATAAAATAACTTTCCAACGTTTTAAAATTAATTAAAACAAATTTTGAAGTGTTTTACTCTATTGAAAATGTCTACCAGCGTCTGTATTTTTTTGTTGTGCAGCCAGACTCGGAGTGCTAAAATAATTGCAATGCGAATAAAGCAGTATTGAGTGCAAAAATATCACAGTCCGCACTGCAAGAAAACTAACACTGTGTTAAAAATCGAAGCGCGAAGAAACTAGCAGAAAATGGCGGATTTTTGCTAGAAAAGTCACACAAACGTTTGCAAGTGCGACTTTTCTTGCAAAATTTTGTCAAAAATATAGTGTACAGTCGGACATTCTCTTGGGTTATATATTTTGGTACTAGGAAACAAACATAAATTTAGATTTAAATACATAGCTTGTATAACAAAGTTTTTAAAATTATGTCTATTTCTAGGTATTTTTTTAAACTACTTGAAGCATTTTATCCCAATTTATTTGCTTATATTTTACTTTTAAACAACGATTTTTGTTTCCAATGATATACAATTAATTTACCTTTTCCTTATTTGGGAAAACAGTGATTGACAAATCAGCCAAATTATGTTTTCTTATTAATAAACAAAAGAATGCCATTAACAGGCAGGGAATTATGATGACGACCACTGAGTGCATCCAAAAGTATACATCCAGAAGTACACCTGGTATTTTCTGAATGGCGTGGTAGTGTGGAATAGGTCTTATGCAATTTTTTTCCATGTCTAACACTTCCCAGTTGGACTCGTTTTTTGAATATGTTTCCGCAATAAGAATGTGCTTGTGTGTCAGAAGAAATTGAGTCTCTATCAATATCAGTAATATAGAAAATACGGCGCTCAAAAACCAACCGATGTGCCGATTTAAGGTCCAAAAAGCTTTGAAGTTTATTGGCCGACTAATGCACCAGTAGGTTTGACCAATTACAGCAACGGAGCACCTAATTAATAAAGTTAGTAATTCTTTTTATAACATAAATCTACGATAGAATTTTTACAATAAAAATAGGGTAAGCTGAGTATGGGTGCTGTAAGAAGTATTTTTCGTGCTTATACTCAGTAATTCTTTGTTCAGTTGTAGCGGTAAAAGCTTATTGATATTGATAATATAATTGATATTGATGATAATAATAATAATATATTGATATTGATAATTAATAATAACTCGTTGATATTGAAAATATTATTGTATTTATTTTTTTTTGATAGATTAATAAAAAAGTTTTATAAAAGAAGTTTAATCGTGTTTATATGTTTTTCAATAATTTTTTATTGTTTCTGACGTAAACTTACAAAAAAATAATAAATATAACTTTTTTTAAAAAATATATAATTTAAAAAATGGTATATAGTAAAAAATATAGTCTGATATCCTCTAATCAATTTTTTAAAATCAAACCGCCTACACAGTTTTTTTTGACACTTTTGCTTTGCTAACTTAGCTTAATTTCACCACAAAAACGGTATTAATACATTTATGTGATTAAATCAGTAAAAACCAAACAAAAATTCACGTCTTGCGTTGCGGATGTATTATTTTTATTTTAAGAGTCATCCATCACTATGGAAAAAAAACTGCAGCTTAAATCTTATAGGCTAAAATTGAAGGCGTGATAGGTATCGATGGGGCAGGATTTTTGCTGATGCCGGGACCGAGGCCGGGGTAAAAAGGCCGGGACCGGGGCCGGGGCAGGCTAAAAATTTTTTAGAAATTGTAGTTTTGGTCATTTTTTTTAAAAAAATCAAATTTGTTACTGCAGATTATTTGTTTTAGGTAATTAATAGTTAAGTTTTAGAATTTAAGCACTTGTGTAAGTAGAAAAACTTATCTTAAGTACACAAAGGTTTTTAAGGGAGAACAAAAAATTTATTTTAATATTTTGATGTTTTTCAAACGTTAAATTATTATTTTACATAGTGATAGTATACACTATACACTTTTACCTAAGTATTTGCAATATATTCAAGTTTAAAACAATATTAAACTTAATCCCGCTAACCATTCTTATTACTTTTATAGAATACTTTATAAATAGAGCATGAGTTAAAGATATTTTATACGGGGAGTATGTTTTGATTAAAAAAACAAAACGTGTTAAAGGAACTAAAATTAAAATTGGATACCAATATGAAAAAAACTTTGAATAATTTGATAATTTAACAGCTAATTTTTTTCATATTACGAAATTTGTTCATATTTATAAGTCGAATATGCTAGTAATAGGCGAAATTTAATCCTAAATTTTAAGAAATTTTAAGTCGTGAAGAATTTTATTTTAAAGAAGCATGTTTTTTTAAACTTTAATTACAGCCTCTACTCAACATTTTTCGGTCTAAACATACAAGAGGGGTTAGAATGCCCTTTTTAGAGCATTTTTAAAGCTTTATTACCACTTTTTTAAATTAAAAAAAACTTATTTTAAATTGTAAAAAGTAAAATAATTATATTGGCGACTACGTTCGTTTTCTAGCTTGCTTCAAATTGCTAATTTTACTCATTTTGATCGATGTGCGGAATTTTCGTCTTTTACATTACGTCTTTCAACATCTCGTAGTCTACTTCTCGTCTTCGGAAAACTTGTCTTTTAAATAGGATTTTGTAAACGCATTTTCAAAAAGGCAAGTTTCCGCCCAAATGATAAATTTCCACTTAATTTTAAGGTTTCGTTTCATTTAGGTTTGAGAAAAACTGGGATGTTTACTCTTTAATTCAAAGAACACATCAATAAATACAAATTTACAACAATAAAATTTTGGTTAATTTTTTGGGTTTGGCTTAGGCTTATGTAGTGTTTCGGTCTTCAAAAAAATCATTTATTAAAAGTTTATCATGGTAAAATTTAGCTTTATTTTCAGGTTTTGCTTAGGCTTAATTAAAAAAAAATAGTTTACATTCAACTGTTCAAGTCACTAAATAATAAAAACTTTGTAAAAATACGTTTATAAAATCGCACTCAAAACACGAGTTTTCCGAAGATTGATGTTTAAAAGACGAGCTTTCCGAAGACAAGGTATAGACGAAAATTCTGAAGACGAAAATTCTGGAATCTTATCTTACCTTATGTTTAGTCTAAAATTATAAAATTAATGTCACGTACGTGAGCCTTTTCAATGAAATAGTTTTTGTGATTTTGCACAACTTTTTGTAATTTCTCGAGATTTATCAAAAACATATAACCCAAAAACAATTCCGATAATACATTAAGTTTTTGAATAAAATTGTATATAGCACTGATTTCTCGTGCAGAGATTTTTTTTTTACTCGTTTGTCTTTTTTTTTGTATTGCATTTATTTGCAAAAGTGGAAAACTATGCATAAAAATATGCGTAAAAAAATAATGCATATACCACTGATTTATCGCAGAGAGATTTGTTTTGCTCGTTTGACTTTTTGTTCTGTATTGCATTTATTTGCAAAAGTGGAAAAAAATATGCGCTGCAAAACACTAACGACTTTTACAGAAAAACTCACACATGAGCGAAGTTAATAATAACCATCACGATTTTCTGCTAATTTCTGCTACGCAGCGATTTTGTAAAAGTGTCAGAAAAAACGAGTTTTGGTGTACTAAATATCGCAGTGCGAGAAAGTGTTTGTTGAGTGCACAAAAAGTAGCTTGCGGGTGAAAATTTACATGTTCAACATTTTTTGTTAAATTTAGGTAAACAATTTACTGTACATCCGAAAATTTTTTGGGTTACAAATTTTTGATATAAGTAATGATAATATAATAACTTTAATATTTTATTGTACGTCTTATGAATAAATATTTATTTTCAAACTCTCATCTTGTAAATAAAATCTACAAATGGTTTTTAATTACAAGAAATTTTTAAGTTATTAGAATAAGGATTCACAATAATTAAAATAAGGTATCCTAATTAAATAAAGTGTCGTATGGTTGATTTAAATTTCGCTGACCTCCTAAATTTGTAAGACATGAGCAAACCAATTCAAACAGTGAGGTTATGGCGTCTGTTTTTTTAAACAAATTACAGCTCATAATTTTTTTTTAATTTGCACCTTTGCACAAAATATACAAAAATAAGTCAACTTTAGCTCTTTAAAAAATTGCATTTCTGTATCAAATTGAGCAATTTGATAAATAATTGTTAAAATGTAGTATATAATCTTAAATGTTAAACTGTTTTTGCTAAAAACTTTTAATGGTTTTATTGTTAAATTATCGATTTAATAGTGCAAATCATCGAAGTCAGCTAGGTTTAATTTGCCTATAATAAAATTTTAATATAATAATTATACTGATATTAAAGCGATTGAATTAGCTCTCTATATAAAATTTAGTATGTTTATAACTGTCAAAAATGTTAAGAAGCGGTTTAAACTTTGCATCCTTAGGGGTCCTTATCCCGGTTTGCCCCGGCTTATTTGACAGCTAAATTGTCGGGGCCTAGGCCGGGGCCGGGGTAGAGAAAATTGCGTTTACCGGACCGTAGCCGGGGCCGGAGTGGCAAAAAAGTGCCGGGACAAGCCGGGGTCGGGGCGGGGCCCCGGTCGATCCCTACGCGTGAAAGATCTCCATCAAGAAAAAATGAAGAATGATTATGCAAACCAAAAAATAAAAAAAAATATTGCCAGTGGTAAAATAACACTTTGTTATTGTGTTAGGTCACTTGTTTCTCTACGTGATATTTTCTTAAAGAACGAGTAGTTACTTGATCATTCTGCTAATTTCATCCCGATGAAATTTATTCTTAAAAAAATTAGTTAATTTTAGTTTTTGTATTCAGGCATGTTTAAGCCGAAAAACTACATGGAATAAAGACAAGGGGCTAAAACAACCTTACAAACAAAATTTTGCTGATTACGGTTCCGCGTTTCGGGTATCATTTCACCACAAAAAATATAGTTTTCTAATTTTCGGTATGTGCATGTGGTGCTAATATTCCATATTCCCATTATATAGCTATACAATTTTTAAATAAAGTTTTCAAATCATTAAATTGTGTATTGTGTAAATCTTATCATAATGCTGAAAACTTCCAAATTATAAAAAAAAACATACGAAATTCATTTTTTTTGTTTTAATATTTTTTAAAGCTTTATTTAAGTAACAAAATACTTAAATAAAGCTTTAAATTGTGGAGAGATCGTATAGGGCTTTTTGCCGCAAGGAACAAAGCACTCACTATCATATAAGCTCAGTGTAATATTCGAAGCCCGCTTAAATCAATTTTCGATCATAAATATAATTATTTATTTGTATGATAATGTTAATAATAATGTTGAGTACTACAAAATATTTGCTTTATTACAACTAACTCTACTAATTCAAAATTTATTTTATTGATCGTAACCACAGAATCAAAAGTTAGTGATAGTTATAACTTACCACGAAGCAATGCCTTCACACGAGTTTATAAGCCAAACCATATACACATTTATATTCCAAAAGAAGTTATTGAGCACCTTGTTGTTGCTCTGGTTGGACAAAATATGCATGAATTTGGGAATCGCCAAAAGTAAAACCAATATATTTACAACTGCTTTTAACTAAAATAGCCAAAATATATTTTATTTATCATATTTACGTTTCTTTATACTGCTAAAATTAAATAAACTATTGCGGATTTGTTTTGTAAATGTGAAAAGAGCTTTTCTTATAAATGCAAATGCATACTGATTTTAGGTATACATAAGGGAAAACTATATGGGAACTTGAAAAACTTAGTCCTATCGTTGGAAATTAGTTCATATATAATTTTAGGCATTAGCTTAGGTTACGATTCCATTACTTGTTTTTTATGGTTTTCTATTTACTATTCTCTAGATTACATCATTTTAAAACTAAGTTAATTTTATTTACTGTTAATACGATATAAAAACGGTTACTTAATCTTAATATATTTTAAAGTAGAAGGTGCACAAAAAATTTTGACTAAATAGACGTATATTACTAAAAATAAAAGGCGTCTATGTTTAGTTACTTCAGAATTCATTTTTTCGGCGTTTTATGAAAATAAATAGTCCAAAAAAGATGAAAAAAAAATTTGTTTTTTTGAAATTGACAAATAGGAAACAATTAAGGTTTTATTTTCTAATACTTGTATCTGGTGTAGAAACAAAAACCAGATTTGGGATATTCGAGTTTCTATAACCTAGAGGTTGAAGTTGGAAGACGGAAGTTTGTTTAAAACCTCTAAAACCCAAGCCGAAACCTAACACGTTAAAATTTTAATAACCTCAAATGACGGGTATTATGCGTGATTTGCGACTAGATGTTTTTCACGGAAATCAAAGTGGGAGGAGGTAAAAATAGGTGATCTTCATATTCAGGAGACATAAAAGTTTTTTTGCTGTAAACATAAAGGTTTTTATGCTAATAACATTCAAAATTTAATTTTTTAAGTTATAAAGTTTAAGCTATAAAAAATTTACATCGCTATATGCTTTGTAACTATACTGAAAAATCCGTAATCGTCACTGTAACCGCTTATCAAAACAAGCCAAGTTTTTAAAGTAGTGATAATTTTATGTTAATACATACAATTTTTAATTTATTTATAAAAAGTTTTTTTACCAAAAAAACAAAAACAGGAGTCCATTCTGAAGAAACACTTATATTTACCCCGATAAAGCCATTCCAATAAAAATAAAAAAATAATATATACTGTAAATTAATAAAACTGCCTCATATGGGAGTGAAAAGGAATGCAAAGAATTTTTTTTTAATTTTTTCCCGCTGCAAAACCACCTCGCGCAAAATAAAAAAATTAGTCAATGCGCATATTTTATTTTTTATGAAATTAATCCAACGGGCGAAAATATTTACCCACCTCTCGAGATGGATAAATTGTTATTCTTAAAACAATAGAAAAAATTTACTCCGGTTTTAACCTGGGTAAAATTGATTTTTCACTCGCATCTTTAAGCACGTAAAAAAAGTTATTCTGAGATAACTTTTAACCGCGCTCAGAATGCGACCCCAGGTTTTATTAATAAAAAAATTTTACCTTTAAAAAAACAACTGGTCCAGATTTAGCTAGAAATCTTTGTCTGTACACCATTAAATTTAAAGTATTGCCACTTGCACCCAACAAAAGCAAAGCAGGATAAGCGAAGAGAAACAAGAATTTTTCAACTTCCCAACAAATTTCATAATGATATCGATCATGAATATTTTCTTTCAGTGGTTTTGTGCCAACAACTTTTTTGCTTTTTATTCAGTAGTTTTTTAGAATTGTGTATTGCTTTTATTAAAAAATAGAAATACTTAATTATTTACGGCGGACTCACACCGGATTGACAAGTGACCAAACCTGTACACGGTCTGAAAATGCCCCTCCCCCGGAATATTAGTGGCTGTGCCCCCTACCGTTTTATTACCCTCCCGCCAAAAAATGAAAAAGTACCCAAAAATTATGGCGCCATTTTTGACCTATTTTTACCCTATAATCACCATTTTTTGAGTTTTTAGCCTATTTCAATTACCAGCCATTTTAGACCCATTTTTACTTTAATTTCACCTTTGTTCCTTTTTTTTCTTTTTTCCTTTTTTCTCCCTTTGTTTTCTTTTTTCTTTTTTCTTTCTCCCTGCTTCCCCCCCCCGTTTCAAAAAGTTGCCCCCTGTGCCCCCGCGTTTTGGAATAGCCCCCCCCCCAATAAAACCCCGGGGAGGGGGGGCAGTGCACAGGTTTGCAAGCGACAACGCGTTCCGCGCGCGTTTTCACTATTACATCGTCTCATGTCGCTGTGGTAGGAATGTTGGGCATTTTCACTTTTTACTCCTGTGTGAACTAGGCCTCAGACACCACTCCAACGCCGAAAAAAGTAGGTGTTTCGGTTGTAAAACGATTAAATAAAATTGTTACAATAAAAAATTTAATTTTTGGTAACAAAATGTATTGAGTTTTGTCAGCAAATTTTATTAAATATTTTATTTCTACCTTGCACTGGAACTCGGTTTATACATGAAGTATGCAATACACATAGTGAGTCACCATAATGGATAATTACCGTATCTCCTACTTATCTTTCGTAGTATGCAAATCAACCGATCGAAATTTCGCGCGCTTTTGATCGGTAGATCTGCATACTACGAAAGATAACTAGGAGATACGGTAATTATCCATTATGCTGACGCTTATGTATATTGCATACTTTATGTATAAACCGAGTTCCAGTGCAAGGTGCCTATTGAAGAATACAATTTAAATCGTTAAAAATTATATTTCTAACATGTTATAGCTGAAATTTTAAACTAAAATGTTGAGTTTTTGACACTAAACCTTCTTTGCAAAGTTTCAAAACAAGCGATATTGGGGTGCTATTCTGCATAATTAATGAGCTGCTGCTGCTGCATATACTTTGATTTGATTTTGTTTTAAATATGATGCAAACATCATATTGAGACCGAGTAAAATTTTTTCTTCATGTATTGATTTCTAGCGCACTAAAGTTAATAATAAAAGTTTAATTAAAGTTTAAATATAGGTGTTGGATTCAGCACTGAAACACTTATACAAACTTTATTATTATAAGAATGATTTTAGTTTAAATACTCTGGCCAAATATACATGGTCAAATAAACGTTAATTTAAAATTGATTGCTGCAATATTCTAACTCTTCACCAAATAATTGCTTTTTATCTTTAATAAAAATTTTAATAAAAACCAAAATTTTTATATTTCTCATTGCATATAAAATGTATAAATGAACTGTTTTCTTTCTTTTATTGTTTTTAAACTATTATTGGTATATATGTTTTGGAAAAAATAAAGGCTTCAAAAAAGTATCGTATTAATTCGGTCGGCCGTTTTTGAGATATGACGTTTTAAAGTTTACGTTTTATTGCCAGTTTTACTAATGTTTGAACAGAATAAAGTTTGTTTTCATATTTTAGTTATTAAGACTGATGCAGTATTTGTTGAGATATTGCGTTTTCCGAACAAAAAACTGTGATTTTTTCGCAAAAAAAACACAAAGTGTAGGCAAAAAACGTTCTGCAAATTTATTCCTGATTACGGCGGTACATTTAACACCCAAAAACAGAAAACAGTGTGGGCAGAAAACAATAAACTATGCATATTATTTTCACTATTTTCACATTAAAAGGATCTACTAAAACATCAGCTTTATTAAACAGATCGTTCTTTTCCTCACAAAAATATAAAGACAAAAAAAATGAAATCAGTTTAAAAACAAAGTTTAAACACCTTCCGGTTTTATGATTATAACTCCAAAAATTGCTAACAAATTTTATCATTTTTATATGCTTTAAAAAACAACTTTAAGGCTATTTAAATCATATTTGCTTATGTATTAATTCGAATTATAACTTGAGTTTTTTTATAAAAATTGTGAAGGGTCAATGGAAAAAAGGTAAATTTACAAAGAAGGCTGAAAGTATTTTTTTTTAAATATAAAAATCAAAACAGACCTTTGTGTAAAAAACTACAGTATTTTTATGTTTATTTGATGAAAAAACAAAAAAACATATTATCCGTTGCTCGAACTCGTTGGACATGTACACGAAGTGACCGCGCTACCGTTTCGATCACGCGTGCTACTCACTCACATCTTTTAAGGTAGAACTTCACAGTTTTGACCACTTGGACTACAAGTCGCATATCATTATAAATATTAATTTTTGGCCCATAAAAGTGGGGTCTATAAAAAGTTAAGAATCTGTGCTATACAGTGGTTATAAAAACATCACCGAAAAGTTTGTCCAGTTCGCAACAGATGTCCATGGATTCTACCTCTGAAAACCACAATAAGGCCTTTTAAAAAAAATTGATTCGTTATTTTTGGGCGAAATTTTATAATAAACTAGGGTAATGTAGGGGGCAATTTTCAGAGGTGGTTTGGGTTCAAAATGATCTCAGGATTTTTTTTAAATTGCAAAAAGACTTTTTTTTACAAAAATATATAGTAAAAAAAATCCTGAAGTCCTTTTTTTCTCGTTTATAATAAAAAAAATGGTAAAAGCCTATATCTTACTATTTCCAAACTTTCGTTTAAAAATAACGAATCAATTTTTTTTATTTTCGTTTAATTTTCTTTTAATTGACGCCGAGAAACTACATTTTGAACCATTCCTTTAAAAGTTCCTTTTAATTTAAAATCCCCGAGGAGCCAGTAGCCGAGTGGTTAGTACGTCGCGCTCGGATCCTCGGATCCATGGGTTTGAGTAGTCGTTCGACCGCATTTTTAACGCCGAAAAAATTTTTTTTTTATTTTTTAGCTTTTTAATTTAAAAAAATGTTTTATTATTTAAGATGCTCTAAATAGAAAATGAAAAAATAGAATATTCTTGATAATAAACTTTATTAATGTTTTGTATTTTTGACATGTATTTTATTGATGTTGTTTGATGATTGTGGACGATAACATTTTTTTACAGAAAAATGAATGTCAAAAATTGAATCAGCAGGTCAAACTACGTATACTAAGATGTAATTCAAAAAGATCTGTCATCAAAAAAAAAACTGTGAAGTTCTACCTTAAAACCTAGTTAATTTTGCCGCAACAATTCATTTCCGTGACTTCGTGTTGTTCGCGAAAAAAATAACAGGTTTTTTTTGTACGGAAAACACTATATCTCAACAAAGACTGCACGAATCTTAATAATCAAGGTATCAAAAAAAATTTTTAGCTTTCTTTAAGTGAATCTTTTGTAACTTATTGTTTAAACCCGTTAAGCAATCTTTCTTGTACAGAATCATCGAAAAAACGCCTTTTTTGGGGTCATATTTTCTAAAACACTGAAGATATGTTGACGAAAAAAGTTTTGTGGGCTATTTGGGGCAGGGGTAATGTTTTCACAAAAAACTCATCGAAATCAAAAATAAAAAGCTTGATTCTGCACCGCACCTTAAAATTAAAATTTTTCAAGATTTATTTATTTTTATTTAAAATAATTAAAAATGAATACTTTTTAGAGCACACACACATACAAACACAAAAGGTTAGCTTTAGAAATATAGCTTTATAAATACATGGATATCACCATAAAAATATTTTATAAACGTAACAAAAAATTTATTTTTTATAAATATATCGTAGTTAAACCAGAAATACATAATATACCAAAAAAAGTGCAACTCCTATAAAAAGTAAATAATAGTAGGCTATTATAATGAGTCTCTCCAATTAAATGGTACCCTCCATTATAATGACATAAATTTGGCGAATTAAAATGGAAACAAAGCCACTATAATAACCATTTATTGATTTAATTTCACTTCATTTACTTACAAGTGTAATGCTCTCCAGGCCTCATGAGTTTTACCGTGTATGTAATACTGTCCAACACGAAAAACTCATGCGGCTCAGACCGTATTACACTTGTAAGTATATATGAAGTGAAATTAAATCAATAAATGGCTATTATAATGGTTTCCTTTCCATTTTAATTCGCCGAAATAAAAATGGCTACTATGCCATCATAATGGAGGATGCATTTAAATGAAGAGGCTCATTATAATGGCCTACTTTTACTTACTTTTTTACATAGGAGTTGAACATTTTTCGGTATATTATACATTTTTGGTTAAACCGTTCATATTTTTATTTAAAATGTAACTATATCCGTTATACGGCGCAGTATGTAATTACTATAAAACAGCACATTACTGTAGAATTACCGTAAATATCATGCTGGGTTCCGGATATGAAGAATTACGACGGAAATCCAAATGTGCAGAGAGGTTTCGAAGAGGATTTTATAAAATGTTTTTAGTAAAAAGGAGGCGAATGAAACCGTACATAAAAAAATACTCGAAAAAATTCTTACGAAAAACAATTTTTGAACAAAAAAATATTAAAGGGTAATTATAATACAAAAATTAAATACAACATAGAGTAAAGTAAATAAAGTTCATGATCCAATAAAAAAACGTATACGTCTCCTTCCGATTAAATTTTTAAATTTTACCGATAAGAATTTAAAAAAACGTTTAATTTTAAATTTAAAAAAATATTTTAAGCGGTACAATAAAGAAGTAAAATTAAAAGAAGATGTATCTTTTATTGATAAATTCTTTAATTATTATTCAGTTTTATTCTATGGAGCATTATTCTATTGTGTATTATAATTACCATTTTATGTTTTTTGTTCAAAAATTGTATCTCGTAAGAAATTTTTAAGTATTTTTTGGGTTCCGTTTTTATTTCATCACCTTTTACATGCAAAATCCTTTTCGAGACCTTTCTGTACATTCAAATTTCCGTCGTTATTCTTCATACTTACATCATGAGCGGTTTAACGACGACACGTCAATAGTATTTTAAAGCAAAAAACCTATGTTGCGTAGATTCAATTATTTTGATATGTTTTTCATTAATTTAAGTTCACTATTTTGATTTAAATATGACTTTTAACAAATAACAGCTTAATCTATAAACAATGTTTTTTTAATAGCATATAGCGAAATACACAGATTTAGAACAACTAAAACCAATAATCTAGTATTTAGTAATAAAAAACAAAATTCAAAAAAAAATAATTTAGTTAAAATGATATAAGATAGGAATGATTTTTGATTAATCTAAAAGCAAATTAATAAATACCAAAATATATACAGTTTCATTTTACAAACGAAAGTTGTAGATTTTTTTTCTATAATTGTATGTGCTGGTTTAACATGCAATTCGAGGAAGGCCCTGAGGCTAGTGTTAGGTTTTTAGGAAAATAATCATTTTCTCATAAGTTTCCGGCCTACATAGTATTTTCGGCAGTAAAGAATGACTTAAGTTGCCTTATATGAAAATTACATGGGAATCAGTTTTTAGTTAATAATAGGACCGTTTTCCGTTCAATAACTCTTCCGAATGCACATGAGTGTGTGAATCACATATTATTGAAAACCTTAAAACATTTTTAGATCCACTGCTTTCAATAATACAGTTTGGTTTTAGAAAATGTCGAAATACCGTTGATGCCTTGATTATATTTGAACAGTACATTTGCAACGGTTTTGAATTTTGTCGTGCCAAAAGTTCACCAACAAAAGTTGTAGCTGTATTTTTCGATATAAGCAAGGCATTTGACTCTGTTCCTCATCAAAATCTACTAAAATGCTTAAAAGATGAGTTTGGAGTCTGCAACAGTCTTTTAAAATACATAAATTCATATCTTCATGGGCGTACCTTTAAGGTTAAAGTTGAAGCTGCATTATCTCAAAGCAGGCAAGTTAAAAGCGGAGTGCCGCTTCATATTGCATACTGTAATAGCCTAGATTCAGTCGTGCTATCTCCTCAATCTAATATTATATTGTATGCAGATGATCTATGTTTAATTAAACCAATAATTACTAATGATGACGAAATTGCTTTAAATAACGATATAAGACTTATTAATGAATACTTCTTAAATCGTTATCTCACTGTTAGCATTAGTAAAACAAAATATCTGGTTTTATCGCTGGCAAATCAGGAAATAAACCTAAACAACAATCTTCAGCTGGGCAATCAAATCATTCAAAGAGTTAAAAATTATAAATATTTGGGTTTATTTGTTGACGAGCGCTTATCTTGGAGCAGACATGTTGAAGTAAAAAGCGCAAATTTGCGTAAATCTACTGGTGTGTTGGTCAAAACTCTGGGCAAAAATATTAATTCCCACATTTTAAACAAAATATTTTTTAGTAATATACTTCCATCAATGTCTTATGGTTTGGCTGTCTACTACCCAATTTTTTTAAAAGATCGCATCAAACTTGAAAAATCCCTTTTTTCTGTTCTGAGAATGATTCACAATGACTATCAATCTCCTTTCCTGGCTTTGCAAAGAAAAAGTGGGTGTACATCAGTTGGTTTACTTGCTGCTAGCTTCCGTTCAAGATTAATTTACTGCTACCACCATGGACTTAGAAGCTCACCTGAATTAGACTTTTTTTCTTGTTAATGAACAAAATCTCAGAAGATCTGATCGGTTGCGTAAATAATAATTTTGAATATTTGCTGTCCCAAAAACATTTTATGAGAACTAATTTTTCTGCACTTCGACAATCAATTCGGCTTTGGAATGATTTAAGCACCAATTTTTGTGAGCAAACCAGACAAAAATTTTATAGTAACTTACGTGGTTTTTGTAATTTACATGAATTAATTCATGAGAATGTATTTTATAATGTGTACTAGATCTTTATATTCAACAATTTTATTTTTTCTGCAGTAACCAATAATTATGATTAGGGCTGGTTGTGTGGGCTATTTTGTCAGTGGAGTCCGGAATCCTACTGACAATATAGTTTTACAGTTGGTCTTGATCATTTTTGGTGGATTATTGCTGTGGTTTCTGTTTTTTTTTTGTTTTTTTAGTAGTTTTCTTTTATTTCAATGTTTATATAGGTAGATGCAAATTTCAGTGCTGTAACGTTTACAAGCTTTTGTGTCTTTCCTGTCTATGTATTTACATGACAAAATAAATTTATTTATTTATTTATGCAAATAAACACCTCTTTGCTTCTTTTTTATTCAAAACTATGCATGGATTAACTAAGCTTGGTTTTTACCCACTTACGTTAAAATTTTTACCCAAGTATTTAAGGCTCAGGAATACTCAAACGTATTAAGTATTTGAGAAAGAATGAGTTCAACCAGAACAAATCAAATCGCCAGGCTAGAAGCGGAAAATGCAGCTCTGCAGCAGAAGTTGGCGGATGTGAAAGAGAGGCTCGCCCAGATGGGGGAGACACGGGCTTCTGGTGTTGATGTGGAGCTGGTGACTATAGTGTGCGAAAAAGTGTTTAATCGATTAATACCTATGATGGACAGTTATTTCAAGCCCATGGAGGTCTGAAAAGAACTTGAGACAATGCTGGTTGTTTCTGGCCTTCCGGAGAATGATAACAGGGAAAAGGAAAAGGAAAACGTGGCCGAGTTATTAAAAATTCTTGATAGTAGTGATACGGGTGAAATCATCCACCCAATTTAAATTTTTCGTATTAGAAGAGCTAGCGACCGCCCCAGGTTGCTAAAAATTAGGTTAAGTAATAAAAATATTGGTAATAAGTTAGTTCATTCAGGCGGCGCCTAAGGGATTCCACCAAATATGACAAAGTTTACGTAAGGCCATTTTTGACTGAGGAACAGAGAGTCTGTCAAAAAGAGTTGCTCGGCAAACTTTCGAAGCAAAGAAAGCAGAACAAAAAGGTTTCACTTCGGTATTTTGCTGATGGTGATCCCTTTTTGTTTCACATCACTCTCAAGGCTCCTCTAAAGGTTTCAAAATAATATATTTCGCGACATAATTACCATTATAATAAACTAAAGCTTATACTAAATATAAAAATTTTGTGTATGAATGCAAGAAGCCTTGCTAACTCCTTAGACGAGATTGATGTTCTGATTTCAAGAGATGACCTTATCTATGGTGCTGTTCTATCTGCTCTATTTGTGAAACATGGCTCATTGAAACAACTTCTAATGAAATGATCATCAAAAATAGAAATTGTAATGTTTACTAAAGGGATCGACAGCAGCGGCAAGGAAGTGGAGTAGTTCTATTAATTAAAAATATTTTTAGAGTAGTTGAATTTGAAATGGAGGAAAAGTATGATGCAATAGAACTAGTAGCGGTTGACATTCTTCTACAGAAGTAATCTAAACTGAGATTCATTGGTATTTATAGAGAACGTAGTACTAGCAAAGAAAAAGACAATTTAATATTTAAGCTAATTAGGAATTTAACAGGAAACTTTGTAGGAACCATTGTTTTAACTGGAGATTTCTATTTGCCAGGAGTAGATTGGTCTTTAGATAAAATAACTTCAAACACGCAAAATGAAAATAATTGGTTTGAGTTTTTTATTGAGCTAGGTATGTTATTCTTGATTGAGCTAGTATGCTATGTTATTGAGCTAGGTAGCTAGGTATGTATCAGCTTGTTTTAGAACCAACTTGTGAGAATAATTATCTGGATTTTTTGTTGACAATTGATAGAGAAATTTTTAATAATGTCACTGTTGCGCCCAGTTTTTCACAATCGGACCATGACAATATTTTATCTAAAATTAATCTTTTAATATTTGACAGTCCTAAAAATAAGATTCAAAACTACATACCTGATTTTTTAAAAGCAGATTATGATATGCTAAGTTTGTACTTATCTACAATCAACTAGAAAATTTTATTTTGAGGAAGGTGGCACAGTAGAAAATGCTTGGCACAAATTCAAGGATATTTTGTTGTTAGGAATCAATAGACATGTCCCTGAAAAAAATTTCTTACAAACAAGAAAAAATTGTACAATATCCAATACATATAAGAAAACTACAAAATCAAAAGAAAAAACTTTGGCATAAGCGTAATATTGATGAAAAATTAAAATCAGAGTACAAAAAAATTTGCAAAGTATACAAAAATAAAGTTAGAGATTTTAACACTAATAAAGAAACAAAAATTTTAATTCGGGGGGTTTAAACAATTGTTATAAATCTGTTAATAGTAAAATTAAAACAAAACAAACTATCCCACCAATTAAAAGAGACAATGGAACTTTTGTAACTGAAGTGTTTGAAATAGTTGAACTTTTTGGAAATCATTTTGCTTCCATTTTTACTGATGATGATAATAGTTTACCAAATTTTAATCCACCAAATATTGGGAAGTTGGACAACAGCTCCCAAACTAATTGTCTCGAACACCTGACTGTTTTCAAACTTTCTTTTTAAAACGCTTGGCTAAAGTTATTGCTGAACCTTTGGCAATAACCTTTCAGATGTCTTTTGATTTTGGAGAATTACCACTTGATTGGAAAATAGCTTTATTAAACTTACTGTTTAGAAAAGGCATCAAAAGCATAAAAGAAAATTATCGTCCAATTTTACTTACATCCTTTTCTTGTAAACTAATGGAACAGCTTGTCAAAGAAGAACTTCTTGTCTCTTTCATATCATTTTGTCAAGGTTTCAACATGGTTTTAAGGCAAAAAGTTCTACAATAACACAGAACTTGGAAACTTTTAATAAGTGGACGCAGGCACTAAAAGATAAACTTCTAATTGATGTCAATTACTTGGATTTTGCCAAGGTCTTTGACACCGACACCATGTCACATCAAAAATTGTTATATAAGCTAGAAAAATATGGTGTTTCTGGTAAATTTTTAAATTCGATAAAATAATTTTTAGTTGGGCGGGAAATTAAAATTGTAATTAATGACTCAGTATCCAAATCATTTCCTGTAAAAAGTTCAGTTCCCCAGTGTTCTGTTTTGGGTCCATTTTTTTATTTATATTAATGATGTTGTTGATTGTGTTAAGTACTCACAAATTAGACTCTTTGCAGATGATATATAGTTGTTTGCAAACTCTTCATCTAAAGATTACCACATTCAAACCTTAAGACTTAAAAAAGATTTAGATTGAATATACAACTGGTCACAAGACTGGCAATTGCAATTATCATATCATAAATGTGAAGTTCTTCATATTCGAAATCATAGCAAAAAGTAAATTTGTAAATATAAACTTGGTAATAACGTATTTGCAGCTACAGAATTGGTGCCTGACCTAGGTGTTTATATATCTCATGATATGAAATTCTCTAAACACTGTGAAATCACAGCAAAACAAGCAATGATACTGACATCGCTAATTTTTAGAACATTCAATTCAAACTCTAGAAATAATCTACTCAGAGCATATACAATGTAAGTCCTATGTTAGACCAATTCTGGAGTACGCTAGTTTAGTTTGGAACCCTTACTTACAAAAAGATATAAACATTTTGGAAAAGGTGCAACAAAATTTCACTACATAGGAGGTTGTTTTATAAATGCAAGTTGTTACTTGTTGGTTATAAACAAAGACTGGATTACATAGGTTTAGAAAGATTAAAGGACCGAAGAGACAAAACTGATTTATATGAGTGCTGTAAAATTATACATAGCTTAAACAATTTGCAAACCAACGATTTTTTTAAGTTTAACCTGCAGCCCACCCGTGGTCATCCCTTTAAATTGGCTTTTGAAGATAACCAAATTAATGCAAAAAAATTCTTTTTTGCAAATAGGGTGGTTACACCAAAAATATATAATAAAGGAAAAATGAGACACTTAGAACAAACTGCTTGTAAAAAATGGTCCCATTTAAATGGGACCTTTTTTTACAAGCAGTTTGTTCTAAGTGTCTCATTTTTTCTTTATTATATATTTTTGGTTACACCTTGGAACAATCTACTCCCATTTCAAGTAACTTTCGATTCTTTGGATGCATTCAAGAAAAGTTTTAAAACTGACTTAAATAAGCGCTCTTTTTGAGCCTTTAAAGTCATTTCAGATAGCTATGTTCATTGATATTTTGTTAGAATTGTAGTTCATAATGGCGAAAATTAAGTCGCAGATTCGATGTTGTTGATGAAACAAAAGAAAAGAAAAATGAAATGATGAAACAGTAGAATTAAACTATGCATAGACTATGCTTAGTAAAATGTTAATTCTGTTATCTGATCATTAAGCACTAAGGGAACCTTTTTATTTATTTTGTTGAAAAATTCTACACTTTGAAACGTCTTAGCTTTAATTAAGCTTTAAGTTAAAAAAAGAGATAGAACGGGAAACAAGCTTTTATGCAATAAACTAACAATTGATTTTATGGCACCTTAAAATTATAATTTGGACGTCATTAAAAGGAAAAAGGAGCAAATTATATACCTTAAAGATTGGAACACTAACATTAATGCTTAGAACAAGTATTTTATTTTTTTTAAAAAAGCAACGAGTTTTAAATCAACCACTTTAGACCAAATATTACCGTCCTGTTATAGGTATATCAGTGAAAATTTTCCATTTGTTTTCAGCACTAATTTTTGCGACGTCTGTATAGGTAAAATACTCGTAGCTGAGAACGCAGGCGTGGTTTAATTTTCGCCTTTTTTATGAAAAAAAACACCATTTTACCTGTTTTTAATTAAATTTTAAAAAAAACCATTGCTAATATAAGATTATTTTTTATTAATAGGTGTGTACAGAAGTTTATTGCGTATGTATGCATTTTGTAATCAACGCTTGTATTTTTGTTTAAATTTTGTTATGTTATATGTTTAAAATCGATTTTGATTAAGATTATTTAATGAAAAGTTGACATTTAACCTTTCCGTGAAATACTTGCTGCCGTCTATTTTAACGGCGCAGTTTAAAATGAATCATTTCAACTTATTTCCGGCCAGTGGTCCTTACGCGCAAAAGAGAGCATGCGTACTGTAAAATTGCATACATACTCGCAAAATTGCGGACTCATTTCGGATTTTACAACTTCAAGTTAATTTAAAGTTGGAAGCGTGCCTCAACATGATTTCTGCTACCATTACGCTGATTAGGACGATTTAAAAGACGACAAACAATTCTGTGCGATTATTGGAGTATACAAAAAGGTGAGAATCGCAGCTAGGACGAATTTACCTATAAAACTACTCGTAGCTGTGAAGGTAGGCGTGATTTTTTGCCTACTACCGATATAAAATATAAAATATATAAAATTATATATAAAAATATAAAATTCACGCAAAGATTTAATGTTGTAAACCATTCAATTCTTTCGGCCGCTGCGCCTTGCGCGCCAAGGAAAACGAGAGCGTGCGAGTTTTAAAAGTTATGCGAGTGCTAAAATTATTTTAATACTTGAAGAATGTAAACGCATTCCCGATTTTACCGCCAAAGAAAAGTTTGACCAATGCCGAGTCACGATTTCTGCAACTATTACGCTGATTAGTCGATTTAGTGGATGAAAAACAATTCTGAGCGATTATTAGCGTATACAAAAAGGCGAGAGTCGCAGCTACGATAGTTTTACCTTTTTTGTAGAGTTCAGAATCTTTTTGACGATATGTAACTTGTCGATTGTTTTTATAAATTTTGTTAAAATATGCTTTCAATGTGTTTTTTATTGTTTTAAAACTCTTTGTGTTAAAATAGATAAACGAATTAGTGTTGTAAAAAATAATGATTTTCGAATATTTTAAGTAAAAGTAAAAGTAAATAGAAAATTTTAATATACTAAAGTAAGAGTAAAAGTAATTTGTGATTTTTTTATTTTTGTAAAGTAAAACTAAAAGTAACGTTGAAAATTTTATTTAAGTAAAGTAAAAGTAAGACCTATTCTTTTAAGTAAAAGTTTGTATAATAAAAGTATTTTTGAAATGGAAAAAAACACCGGTTTTCGGAGATCCAGAGCTCCATTTCAAAGTTTTTGCTAATTTCATATATAAATTTTCATTTTAATAAGTTTTTTGGTGTAAATAAATGATGTTTATGGTGTTAGCAGCTTGAAAATTTTTTTTCTGCCACTCTTTTTTAAACAAGCGCCCATGGAGAATCATACTCATTGAAAATACTTAAAATTTACTTAAATCTTAAATTATTTTAAGTATTTGCAGGAAGAAACCCGAGTAATAGTAAAAGTAAAAGTATTTGAATTTTCAAAAGTCGAGTAAGAGTAAAAGTAAAAATAAGTGAAATCTTTAAAGTCGAGTAAAAGTAAAAATAATCCAAAATCCCTTACTTTTATTAGTTTAAGTAAAAGTAAAAGTAACTTTTTACAACACTAAAATAAATAAACATAGTCTAAGTCCAACCTTAGTATTTTCGGTTCATGTATGTACAGTTAACTCAAATATTTAAGTTTTTTTTATTTAAACAAAAATGAAGCAAGGAATTAATTTTTGCAATTTCAAAAAAAAAACACGATTTAATACAAATGACCATGTTAACAGAACAAACTTCTAAATTAGTTTCCTATACAATATGACATTTCAAATCATTAAACCGCCGATAATATGTCGTAAGCTTATCGTTTACCAGAAAATGATCATTTTAACACAAAGTTAACACTAGCGTCTGGTTTTTTTTATTTATATTATGAATATGAACCAATTAAAAGATCTGATTGGACATTAGTGAAACATCTGTATATGAAGTTTTTTTTAAAAAAATGCGCGGAGCACACACAATAACAAGTTTCTTTTAAGTCCTATTGGTTAAAAATATAATTATTGCAGAAAACCAAACAAAGATGATTTAAGCAATGAGGATAGTCTAAAATAAAATAAAAAATAAGTAAAACGTAACTATGTATATTACTATTTTGACAAATTTACTGTACGAATTGGTTCAAGCTTCAAGCGAGCTATTTTAAATAGTTAGGGTACTGAAATGCTTAAATTTTTATTATTTTATAAAACTATAAAGCTTTTTGGCGTGCCATAATTAGATTAGAAAATTATTGTTATATGAGCTTTTATTATTATGCATTTTATTTTTCAACTACGGTAAAAACTTTCCAAAAATTCAATTTTTTAAAATATAACCAGCGATCTTTCGCTCGATACGTGAATATTCTGCCACTGAACTAACCAAGCTTTAAAGTGCATAAATATCATAAAAGCCAAATTTCGTTGGTCAAAAAAAACACCAAAAACAAACTTAGAACCTCGGGCACAAACATTGAGGTACCATGACTCCCAAACAAGCTCATTCTTCTTACTTCTCTAGTGGCAAGGACAAATAGTTTTTTTTTTTGGCGAAAAAACACGTTTTGCTGTCTTGAAGTAGTTTTTAATTATTTTAATGGACCTACCTAGCATAACGAAAATAGGGTCGGCGGTCCCACCACGAAACAAAGCTCATCTCAAATTAAATGCATTTTTTGTATTATTTTTGAAACTGGAAATACTATATACAAATAAAACATCTACTTGGAAAATTTTAGTTGTCTTTTTGTAATTAAGCATTCCAAAATTTCTTTTCTTATTAACCAAAAAAAAATTACATAGGAGAAACCTTAGTTACGCTTAATATATTTCTAAATATTGATCAAAAATTCCCAACAATACTCGAAATTGTTTCAATATAGTTATTTGATTTCCGGTTTCCGAAAAAATTTGGTAAAAATCATTGGTTGTATAACGAATTCTGATTTCGCGGCGGGACCGCGGATTTAAATTTTTGTAATGCTAGGTAGGTCCATTAATTTTAATTATTTATTATTACTTTACTGTCCATCCAGCAAATTTCGTTTTTGATCTGAATAACAGAATCCTTAAGTCTAAAACCAAATGTACCTTTATTTAGTCTTCTTTAAGGTAGAAC